>JAYKAV010001267.1:912393-982985 GCA_035582835.1 Phoebastria nigripes | reverse complement strand
CTGCACTCTGCCGCCAAAGGGATTGAGAAAAATGCATTAGCGATATCAATGGTGGCATACCACTTGGCTGCCTTTGACTCCAGTTCATATTGAAGTTCTAGCATGTCCAGCACGGCAGCACTCAATGGCGRYGTGACTTYGTTCAGGCCACGATAGTCTACTGTTAGTCTCCACTCTCCATTCGACTTTTGCACTGGCCATATGGGACTGTTAAAGGGTGAGCGAGTCTTGCTGATCACTCCCTGGCTCTCCAGTCGACRRAWCAGCTTATGGATGGGAATCAGGGAGTCTCGGTTGGTGCGATATTGCTGCCGGTGCACTGTTGTGGTGGCCATCGGCACCTGTTACTCCTCGACCCTCRGCAACCCCACAACAGAAGGGTCTTTTGAGAGACCGGGCAAGGTGGACAGCTGTTTAATTTCCTCCGTCTCCAAGGCAGCTATACCAAAAGCCCACCGGTACCCTTTTGGGTCCTTGAAATACCCTCTCCTGAGGTAGTCTATGCCAAGGATGCACAGRGCCTCWGGGCCAGTCACAATGGGGTGCTTTTGCCACTCCTTCCCGGTTAGGCTCACTTTGGCCTCCAATACAGTCAGCTCTTGGGATCCCCCTGTTACTCCAGAAATACAAATGGGTTCTGCCCCTACATAGCTTGATGGCATCAGGGTACACTGTGCACCGGTGTCTACGAGAGCCTTATACTCCTGTGGGTCTGATGTGCCAGGCCACCGAAYYCACACAGTCCAGTAAACCTGGTTGTCCCTTTCCTCCACCTGGCTGGAGGCAGGGCCCCTCTAATCCTGGTCGTCGTATTCGCTACCTACTTCTTCTAAGTATGAATCAGGAGTCCCATTATTAAGATCGGAAGTGGAATCAGCCCTTCTGCTCTGTCTGGGGAACTRCTCACTGGAGACTGGAGCAGCAGTTTTCCTGKAAGAACCCCMTTTTGTGATYGTTTTTCCTTGCAACTCACGTACCCGTGCCTCTAGGGTCGAGGTAGGTTTCCCATCCCACTTCCTCATGTCTTTTCCGTGGTCACGCAGATAAAACCACAGGTTGCCCCGGGGTGYGTATTCACGATTTCTTCTCTCTTGAGCAGAGGGACGCTTACTCCTAGTGGCTGAGATACTGGTTCGTACAGGTAGGGGGTAGGACATATCAAATGTTGTATGGCTAAATTAGGCCTCCCCATGTGAGCAGCTGTGGAAGTGGTTGAAGACAGGTGAAGGCCTCTGGGACCTCCAGCCTGAGGTAGTTTAATCATATTACCATAGGGAGGAATTTTATTAGCCAGAGATATCACTATGTGATACATAAAATGCAAGTCTGCTCCAAGAATGTGAGGTCAGATGTTCTCTTCACTGTATTAGTCTGTGTTTAGTTTTTTCTGCATACTGTACTGAGGCAAATGAGCTTTTGTGACTCCTGATGTCCATGACTAAGGGTCGGAATCCGTTGCATCTAACACCTGAGCACTGAAAAATGTGTAACGAGCTTCAGCCCGGTACCTCGGTTACCCCTCTGTGCTCATGTTGCATAGAAGTTGGGAGCAAGTTTAAGGCTTAAGGGAGTTTAAGTGACAGAAAAAATCTTGCAGACCTGCAGCAGTGGGAAGAGCTCAGTTTGGTTTTAATTCCCCTGGTGAGTTTGCTTTACTAGTGGCCTTAAGGAATTTTCCCTCCAAAACTGTATAAAACTAGCCAAATTGCCTGGAAGCTGAAGAGACACCAATTCTGGTATCCTAGGGGTGCAGGGGAGAGAGGGAAGAGGTCTCTAATTCCCTTCTTAGCTTTACAAAAGGAAGTTGAGTTGTTTTGTATTTCTGCTGTGAGGCTCGGGAGCGCTGATCAGTTTGTGGTACAGAGTGATGCTCATGAAAGGGAAGCTCCTCAAGGGAATAAATTCTTCAACTTGAGAGAATGGTAGTTGAGTGCCCAGCACTCCTGCACTGTTGCCTGTGCATGTGGTATGTTCCTGATTGTTTCCCAATGCTCTGGACAAGTTTAATATTTACCTGTACTTTCTGCTTGGATGTGTGGTGTATGGGGAATATTCTTTTAGCATCATAATGAAACAGGGATTTGAACTTGAACTGCTTTCTAAGTTAATCTTCTACAGGATTGTACATAGAGTTGAATCAAAAAGCACATCGGTCAGTATGACTGACAGTTATACCTTTGTTACTGTATCTGTTTTATTTCAATGAAACTTTAACACCTGAGGAATAACTATAGTAAGCCTTATGTAAATGAGTTTTGCAGCAGTGAAGCACTGGGGCTCATCATAACTTTTATTCCCTGATACATTCCAAATATCAGAGAGAAATAAGAGATTGTATTCAGGCTTAGCACACAGAACATCCGGACACAACTTGTAGAGGCATACGTTAAGATTAAACTTAAGTTAAATAAGCAATCATAAATGCTTGAGGAGAACATATTGCTGTCTTCTTTCCTAGCATGCCAACACTGGTATATAAAAACCCCTAATACACTTAGAAGTTCATCTTAATACCAGTTACTCTTATACCAGGAGGATCCAAACTGTGGCATCTCTGAAACATTAAATTTCATCAGCTTTCCTTCAGCTTCTAGGAAAAGTGGTAATTAAAATACAGAATTTGGGACTTGGTGGGAAGTGTACTCAGGCGACTGACATAATGGGCTTTACTCCTGAGAGATGCTGCTGGGCTACCTTCCTGCAATGGCTGATTCTTTGTGGAGAGACAGGGGCCTCAGGAACTGTGTTTTCAGCTGCTTTGACGATGACTAAAATGTGCGCCCGTATTGGGACAATTTCATGCAGCTAGAGAGCTAATATAGCAGAAGGCAGGCCTTGTAGTCTAGTGATTGCAGGGGAAATGGAGATAGAGTGTATTTTCCCTCTCTCTTTATTAGGCCTTCCTAACATTTTTTTAAGAGGTGAATTTTTAGTCATCAAAGTGATAAAGCTCAGTGAAGTCTGAGAAGATTTTGGTTTGACTTAACAGCTGGAAACTTGATGTTGCTCTCTTTTCTCTGACCTGATCTGTCTTTCCTATTGCATTTCTTCATTGTTGTCCTCCTGCCATTCTCTTAATTTCCCCCCTTGATTTTTGAGAATACAAAACTCAGTGAAATATAAATCAAAAGCAGAAAGAGAAGTGGCTCCTGGAAATTCAAGTCCTTTTGGTGTGATTCTTAGCCTGATTCCTGATTCTTGAGCCCTTGCATATCACTGCTGCCAAGGTGCTTCAGGGTGTAAAGTTGGGGTTCCCTTGCTTATAGCCTCACTTAACGGCAGAGGGGTGCAGAGTCAAGCCTTTCCATCCACAGAGCTGGTTGATAAATGAATTGCTGCCGCTTCCCCACTCTGACTGGCCCTGCTGGGTCTGTCCTAACAGTGGCAAGGGAGTCTACATAGAAAGCTACCAAGATGGCTGCAGGGATGAAATGCAAATATAAAGCCCCCTCTTGGGTGTCCATTCCTGTATTTTCTGTGTCTGGCTGTAGTAGCAGTGTGCACTAAAGCCATTCCTGAGGAAAGCCAATCATTCAGCATCATCCTGAAGCAGAAGGTCAGTGACAGGGTTTTGGCTTTTAAAGATTTGACAGAGAAATACCTGGGCATTATTACAAAACACCATCTCATTCAATTATTTATGTAGCTGGCTTTAAACTGAGTAGTGAAACAAAAGATCTGTTTCACATCTGCTGACCAGATATATTTCACTGGAGATGATATAAAGTTGTCCTGATGACATCAGAGCTTTGAAATATAGCTGATTTCAAATGTAAAAGAATACAGGAATGTTGCTTTCATGTCATGCTTGGAGAAGTAGAAACACAGCAAGATCAAAGGCAGTATCAGAAATATCAGGTAAGAGTTCAAGGAATTTGGGAATGGTTCTGTGGAGACAGTAGCATGGAAGATAGCTTTCAGACCAACACAGTGTGCAGGAAGAATGTGCTCAATACTTCACTGGAGCATGTTGTTTATCTGAAATGTACTTAATATGAAGCTTTCTTATATATTGCAGAATGAGTTGGGGGGGGGTGGAAATAGGTGGTCCCTGTGTCAACGTCTGGCAGTGTAGGGCCATGACAGAGAAATGAATGGCAAGTGGGAAGGGGAGACTATAGTGTATATACCCTGATGCTGCGTTATTTTTTTTCTGTGTTAAGAATCCAGAGATAAGTTGTAAGCCCAGATTGGAAAGCTGTTTCTTTGTGGAGGCTGAGAGGGAAGTCTTATACGTGAGCAGTGTTAAACAAGATAAACATACTAAAGAACAAAACACCAGGATCATAGTTTCTCTCTTAGAGCTGAATTTTCAAGTCTTAAAAGCTCTGAGTAAACACAATGCCTAGATTAAACATGCTTTTAAATAAGTGGTGATTTTGTGAGTCCAGCAAGGTCTGGCAATGAGAGCTGTGAAGTGCTCCACAGACACTTCGTGGTCACCACTTCAGACTAGCCGATAGCACAAGCTGTGCAAGCACACATGAAATGTTGCTGCATGAGACCTTCTATTTGTTTTTCCTGTTTTCATGCTTTCTGGTCAAACACRACAGGTATTTTTGAAAATATGGAAAGCAGACATCAGAATTTTAGCCCACTTACACTCAACTCTGCATACCATTTGGGTATCTGATATGATACCAAAAAATATACAGCTCTAACACTTCTGTGTGTTTATCCTTGATATATGTAATCTGACTTTTACCTACATCCCTGTGCTTTCTGTTTCCAATTGACTTTGCAGCTCTGACGGTACAGCCAGGCAATAGAAAACCTTAAGCATGGGGATTTTTGCAATGAGTTGAGGACTGAAGTGCAATAACTGTTGTCATAAAAAGCAACTCTCTTAAAAGATAAGAGCAGTATTTCCCCCCCTGTTAAATTAAGAACAAGAGCATCTGGTTGTAAAATTCTCTAACAGGGTTAACAATAATATAGGCAGCTAGCTGTCTTGTCATG
This sequence comes from Phoebastria nigripes, assembly GCA_035582835.1. Classification (NCBI taxonomy): domain Eukaryota; kingdom Metazoa; phylum Chordata; class Aves; order Procellariiformes; family Diomedeidae; genus Phoebastria; species Phoebastria nigripes. The sequence continues at coordinate 978,026 of JAYKAV010001267.1, read as the reverse complement.
CTTATGTATTCAAATTATTCAGTTGCTTGTTCAAATACTTCAAATGCCAGTAGGCATTTAATAATCATTACTTCTGTGTGCATATATTCAGTTGATGTGGTAAGCTTATAACAATGCTGTATTATGATGAAGCAAAGTAGGAATTTGTGTGTGATTTCCATTTTATATAATTAGGAAATCTGGCTTTTGAATTCTCACAAATGCATGCATATCCTGAATAAGTAACTTATTCTCTGTGGACAGGTGCTTTCAGATAGGCCAAAGGTGGGATTCAGTGTCCTTAAGTTTGGTATCAGGTGTAAATTTAGGTGCCTGAGAGGAACCTATGTAGTGTCTATGTAGCGTCCACGTAGATGGCCTTTATGGATGCTCTGGGGTCATGGAGAGCAGTGTGGAACTGGCAGGTGTGCCACAGGACCTGCCAAAGACCTTCACCTGTCTGAAGCAGCAGCAGCATTATTCATACTAAGAGGTCTATGTTGAGGTAACTGAATCCTATCCAGAAAGTGAAGGGATTTTTTTGTTGTTGTTCTTGTTCATTTGTTTTTGAAACATGTAAAAAGAAAGGAATCCAAACCCCTCAGCTTGGGTAACGTTAATCAGTTAAACAAGTGCGGAATATTTATGGAAGTTATAGTACAGAACTTGCAGACCTGGAAAGGACAGTAACGGACACAGTGTGAGGAGCAAAGCATGTGAGACTCAGCGCTGTCTCTTGATAATTTTTGGAAAAACAGGTCTTATATGTGTGCTTATTTTTCTCTTGCACTGTTTCTTATCAGCCTCGTACACAGGTTTAACATGCAGAAGTAGAAGACCTAGGGCAGCACAGAACGTTATCCCCTTCCCGCCCAGCAAAAAAGCTAATCATAGGCTCCAATTCAAGAATTTAGTAGCAATACAATTCTTTAGTAGCAATAGTTACAGAAAACAGATCCTGCAAATAGCCTGCCAAACTTCTTGGAATATCATAAAATACAGTTGGCCAACCTAATCCAAAACTGTCCAGATAGTGCTTTGCTTTTTGTTCTTAAAAATATATCCTAATTCTTTCTCAGCTGACTTACAGTGCCTAGTTTATATTGCTGCCACTGACAGTTTGTTCCATATTTCAACCCCCCTGTTGTCTGAAGAAATTCAGAATTGCGTATAGGCTGGTCTCACCGACTTGAATCCATGATTGATTTCTTGTTTTTTGGATTCATAATTGAGTGTGTTAATCCCAAGAGTTTCCAAGGAATCAGTGACAATGATAAATCCATGTTAATTTTTCTTTATTTTTAATGCTATGCACTGCACAGTGAATCATTAGAGAGCAGTCCATCTTCTCTGAAAACTGAATTGACTCAACTATTAACTGGCTGGTTTTGAAATTTTTCCATTTTCAAAAGTGATGGAATGAGTACCAGCATTGTTCTGACTTTTTATGAACACTGCCTTGATTACACCCTACAACCAACACAGCTTGTAATTTTTCAACATTCCAAATATTATAAATGATAAATTAGATTCCTCAGTGTGGTCTCAAAATCTCTACGTGAAACACCTACCAGGTTCAATATGCACAATAGACTACTTCAAGAAGAGATCGATTGTGATATTTTTATTGGGCAGATAATATGTTCAGAGTGCCTGGATCCATTTTTTGTGTATATTTATATATATATAAGGGCTGTATGACAGGCACAGTGACTTTTTTTTTTTCTCTGTAAAATATATGCTTAATTTGGTGTGAAAAATCTTAATTTCATATTTGGAGGGCTTACAACAAAGCAATAATAATGCTGTTTTCTAAATTTGGGGCCATTAAATGTGAAACATTAGCCACCTCCTGAGCAATGTGTTCATCAAAGCGAGAATTCTGTCATCAGTAAATGTTTTTTCAGTTTAACTATGTCACCAGTGAAAATGCAAGTTGATCTTTAGAAGGGAAATAACTTGATGTGAAGAAGCTTTTAAGAGGGAAGCTAAACCTGTGTAATGAAAGTTAGGAAAACCCAAATCTAGGGGGTTTTCCATCAAACAAAACCAGCTTTGAAATTCAAGAGTTTATCGTTCTTGATTTCAACCCCACTTTCTTTTCAAAAGCTAAAAGTTTTCATATCAAATATAACTCTTCTTATGGCTTTGAATATTGACTTGGAAAACTTTGACTGCTCTGACTCAGTAATATTGGATAACCTGTTATTTTAATAAAAATGAAGGGGAATGGATCCTATTTTCCCATCTACCTAGGCCAATTCAGTACATGTGGCATTACTCGTGGCTACAGAGAAGGCCAAATTTCAAATTTGTATCAATATTTAAAAAGTGCAAAAAAACTTATCAGGGAATAATTGTGCTTAGGACATTCATGCTGAATTTAGCAATGTATGTTCTACTGCACTGAAGGGGGTAATTTTGAGAGAGCTTTTTTTAAAATCCAACACCATATATACATATACATTGATGTATATATGGCAGTACAGCTCTTTACAAATACATCCTTTGGGCCTGTACTGGTTTTCTTTATATCTGGCCTATACCCCTATAAATAGACTTCCTTTAGTAGAGACATTCCTGATTTACGTGGGAATAACTGGTAGCAGAGTAAGGCCCTATGCATATTGGATGTACAAAGAAGGGGTTTTTGTCTGTTTTGCTTTTTACTAGACAGAAGCCTTGGGTCTGGCATGTTGAAGGTGTGAGGGTTTCTTTTCTTTTTCATCTGTACCTCATTGCTCTAAATAGCTATGTTCAAAATGCATTTCTACAGCAATTTACTTACTTTTGAGAATGGTAATAAAAATGCTTACAAATGAGGCTACGTTTTGCCAAGGAGGACTTGGTGATAGACCCTGGCCCCAGTGACTGACTGGCAAATCAGAACAGTGAGTTTGATTCTCTGGTTTAGAAGCTTTGAGGCACTCGTGTTAAAATGGCCCTATAAGCGTTCATGTTCTGTAACTTAATGCAACTTGGAAGACTTTAGTCTTCTGGGGGAGAGAAAAGCAGAATTACTTTTACTTAATTAGCTGCATCTGCTGCAGTTAAACTTGGATGTTACCCTGATATTTAAAAACACTACTTAGCCTAGGTGTGAGGAGGGGTTTGCAGTTCATTTTGCACAGCTCTTTGTAAAGCATTTTTGTGTAGTCCTAGGGAGTTTGGAAGTGTGGCAGACAAGGTGTAGTATCTATTCAAGAGTTGTGCTTTTGTGCAATTTCACAAAATCCTTTAACTTTTTATTTAAGCCCAAAGTACTCTGGAATTTAACTTGGAGCCCACTTTTGAAAATGTGTGGTGGCTTGCCTGTAAGCAGTCCCACTGAAGTCACTGAATAGTAATTGAAGACATTTTCTACTTTCCTGGCAGTTCTTTGGAATAAAATGAGTTTATTTGTTCCAAGCCATGTGCTAGGGTATTATTTATTGTTGTGTGCTCGTGAACAAAAAGTGTGCTGGTCTGCGTGAGCTGTATTTCATTTGGCTGAACTGAATACAAGTCTGTCYAGCTGCCAGCTGCTTGCCCAGCAGTAAGGTCAGGCTATACGGCTTGATATTTCTTGAGCGTGAGTAACTTGATAACACTGAAACATTTTGTTTTGGTGTTCAGTTGTATGATCTTGAGGCATTTTACTAGTACTTTGTCCCTTCATTTTTTATGAAGTTGAACAAAAAAGATATCCTTACCTGAGCTCCTGTCCAACAGCAGTCTCGCTCTCAACTTCTTGATATGGRCATTTCTTTGGCATGTTTGGAGGTACCACTGGAGTATGTAAGTTTCTAACTGCCACATTTTCTAGTGCATCCCATAGTACAGATGCATGCAGTTGATGAGTTCATAACTCTTACTGTTTTAATACTGCTTCACAGACAATTACAAAAACCTTTTGAATGCTAGCTCAAAAATGTGGTGTCACCAGATTTTTGAATATAAAATTTCTTTCTTTCTTTCCAGTATCTGTATCATGAACTGAGCTGRTCTTGATTATTTTGAGGTTTCTTGGTTTTTTAGGATCATGACCTGAAGAAGCTAGGGCAAAGAACAAATTTAACTGAATACAAACTCCATTTTTAAATGCTGCTAGAAAATAATTTTGCCATTTCACTTGGATGAGCACTAATGATAAAAATACCTCTATCCAGTTTCACTAATTAACAGCTAGAGATTGTTTTATTTTAGGATTCATAAAAGGCATCTGTAATCTAGTTTAAGTGCATGTACAGGGTTTAGAATAAAATGTATCTTATGTTTGTGAAGGAAAGACTCTAGAATACAGGCTTGAAGTTTTTGTTTGCCCGAGTTCAAGGTCTTGAACCAAACTTTTTTTAGCACAGCAGGGTCAGAGGTAAAAAATATTCTATATCCTCCATGATCAGACAAGTCCCCAGTGCAAATCTGGAGCATCTTAGGCATTGCTTTCAAATGTGCTTTTACAGCCTCTTCTGCTGTAAAACTACTTCAGTGATTTGACTGTGTTTGACCCAAGGGATCTCTGCCCTGTAAGGAGCTAGAGCTCTGTGGCTGGGGACAGGAGTATAGAAATTGTTATCACTCAGTGCCCCTGAGATGCTCCCTTTCCGTGTGGGAATCCTGCATCACTTAATTGAGCTGGCATTAGGATGTGTTGGACTGTGTGATAGCATACAGTAAGCGTAACAGCTTTGAGTAATCTGTCCCAAACAGGTTATTTTTTTCACTCTATATTGAGAAGCTGAGCACAACGCAGATAGCTTTGACTATTTATAAGCTTTTGGTTATTTATATGCAGTTCTAGAGAGCATGTCATTGCTTTTTATATCTCCTTGCTCTTTTCAACAAAATATTAAAATGCACTAGAAATAGCAAATCATGCTACCTAGTGATAGTATTACTTCTGAGTTACACAGTCTATTTTTCTGAGAAGATGTCAGAAATGAGTCAGTTGCAGCTTTTGGAATGAGTCAGTTTCAGTATGGAATGGCAATTCTATTGCCGTTTCAGTATGGAATGGCAATTCTATTGCCATTCCATAATTTTTTCCATTAGTTCTCTTCTTCCTCACTACTTGGAACCTGATTCTTTTCTTGAACCATTGCAATTTGAATGCAACTGCCCTCAAGTAAGGGCATCCTGGACTAAAGTATTTTTTAGTATTTCTGAACCAGGATTGACAGTTCACTGCAACTGGGCCTGTGTCAGACAAGGGAGAGGAGAATCAGGACCAGAATTTAAAGGCTCAGACCTTATAATCTTAACACGTTTGTGGGTATACTTGCATGTTGAATATAAACATCATGGGCTTAAGCTAAAACCCCAGAACTATACCCCAAAAAGGCACAGGGGCCCATTCTGTGCAAAAGCAAGAGCTAAGTGGTCTTGATGCATGTTTGCTTGTGCTACAAGTCCAGTTCTGCCCCATCAAGACAAAGACTTTGATAACCACTGATGACTTCATGCTGTCAGAGGAGTGAAGGAGGTCAAAACTTGGTCTGCCAGTTTTTAAAAATGAGAAAGTTACTTTGCTTTCTTTATTCTTCTGGATTTCTTTGCATTCATGCAAAAGCAATTAAGGATTTGGAAAGCAAGATGATGGAATATATTAGCCTTAGCTGTATCTAAGTTCTGCAGGGATTCAGTGAAAGTATATATATTTTTGTATAAACTATATAAACACTGTGTAAGAAAAGAAATCTAATACTGTATATTTTAGTCCAAAAATAAATAATGCTATCTTTATTAATAAATGACAGTGCAGATTGATTTTATTAATGTTAACTGACTAAAATACGTAGATGGCTTGGTAGCAGCAGAAGCGTAAGCCATCAGTAACCAGTAACACCTGAACCTCTCAGCATTATTTGTGATGATGGTTCCTGTCAAGTTCAATTTTGGTAGAAGAGTGAGTCTCCCCTTTGGGTTTACTAACAGTGTCTTGACCTTTTCTCCCTTTTGTTGCCAAGGAGTGACAGGTGTCTGGAGTGGATAAGCAATATGACAGTCAGCCTGTGCTTTGTGTCAGCTGGCATTCATTAGTATTAAAAATGACAAATGACATGTGGTTTTGTAGTACTCGGAAATGTGTTTATGCCTATTAATACATCCTACTTCATGGACAAGATAGGGATAGACTATTGAGTTGCTTTGCTTTCCCCTGTTTTTCTTTTTTTTTTTTTTTGCTGTTGTGATTGAATATGTAAATACATGAAATCTAGGAAATGTCAAGATGTGACTTCCGTAGTAATATCATTAATACTTGTTTGCCTGCTGCAGTCTGCCTCGGTGGCACCACGCCATGCTGTGGTGGTGAGTCCAGCAGCTTTCTGCACTGGGAGCTTTGTGCAGTGCTCACCTTCAAGGTGCCACTTCCCTTAGAAAGTCCAAGTCCCTCCAACCGGGTCATGCATGTTGCTATACCCATCACTGGGCTGTGCTTTCACCATTGCTTGAATCCACAACTGGCCTCTGCTTTAATCCAACATAAATGCACACTGCTGTTAAAAAGGGCAGTCTGATCTTCACTTCTCCCTAGGACCGTGTTCTTTTCCCCCTTCCTTGCCAAGGCACTAGTGTTTGCACAGCTGCAGGATGAGCTCTTTAAGGTTAGAGTTCAGCCAGATCACGTTCCTGATGTACATAGGAGTTCTTGGACGAGAGGTAGGACCAGCTCTTCTGATAGGAGCGTAGACTTTTGTCAGACGTAAGTGTACATGTTATTTTAGTAAGCTAAGGTGGGAGCTTTTGCTTGTGTATCTGCAGAAAAGACAAATTTTGGAGGTAGAGCAGGTGAAGGGTGTGAATTGGTGTTCCATGATATCCCTAGTAATCTCATGGCATAACTGCTTGGGGACTTAAAATCAACCAATTTTTCCCTTTCAGGCTGTCTGGGTATCTGCTACTCAAAGGTATGCCAAACGTGGACCTGGGGAAGAGGGAAGGAAGTTGAGAAGTGGTAGTTGATCCCAAAGGCACATCTGAACAAAAAACCTTTTCCCTACATCTGTCACATGTTGTTCATGTGTACAAAGAAGCTATGATCTCTCAAAAACTGAGAATACATTGGAGACCATAATTTTAACAAAATGTATGAACAATTACTGGATTTTATAGTGTGTGGTATGTGGGGGGAGAGGGTTCTTTAAGAATGTGCATTAGGCCATCTGGGCAGCAAGGAGTAGCTGGGTTGTGCTTAAAATACAAGGTATTCCTGCAATGGCGGAATGATAAAATGATGGCAGGGAAAGTCCTGGCAGACTTTGCTTCTCTGGAAGCAGTTACTACTATTTTTAAAGCAGTTCCTAATTTATGCTGAGTTGAAATAAGAAGGTGGGAGCAGTAAATCTAGGGAAAGAAGCAGGAATATGTTAGCTAAAAACAGGATAGCGCTTCAAGGGATGCAAGATGTGAGAATTACCATTCTCTTCAAGTTGTCTGATATTGCTGAGAAAGCATTCTAGGGAAGGCATGAGAGAAAAGCTAGAACACTTTAAAATGTGGATTAGGATTGGAAGTCTATGTGTTTGGCTTTTGACTGCATAAAAAGTTACAAGTAAGCCTGGCAAGCCCTCCATTCTTGGGCTTGGTGAAGAAAGGGGAGTGTATGCTGGTGGTCTGCAAAGGGTCTCCGTGGGGTTTGTAAAACCCACTTGGGGGGGGCAGGGAGGGGAGCATGGCATTTGGATAGGCACAAAGCTCTCCCCTTYTAACTTATCTCTTTCCCTGAGGAGAAGGTCTGTTCCCTTCAGCAGTGAAGTAATTACCTTGTTGGCATTTTAAAAAGGGTAACAAAATAATACAACTTTTACCATGCTGGTTTTGATACTCACATATATTGCTGGTACCTACATGGTTTCTAATGAATGACACTTACTTCTATGGCTTTCTTCTGCTTACTGTCAGGATAGCTACACTCAGTGAGAACTACTCATGAGCATGAAAGTTTATCTGCCCGGAAGCTTGATTTTTACATGGATCTAGAAGTTGCTTTGTTGTGTTTTGTTTGTGGTTTTTTGTTTTTGTTTTTTGTTGGGTTTTTTTGTGTTTTGTTGTTGTTGTTGTTGTTGTTTGATTGGTTGGGTTTTTTTGTCTGACTTTGTTCCCTATGGAGCGGGTTGTTGGATCAGTAAGTGATTGTCTCCTGAGAGCTCTGCTCTTCAGAAACTCAACACAATTCCTCTGGTCATTGCCTGTCACTCTTCACGTAGCTGACTGCATTGTAACCTGAGTGTTGGTGACTGACAGGAGTTTTTTGGGTGGGTTTTTTTTGTTGTGTTGACTGAGTCTTCCTACTTATTTTACTGATGTGTTGGTGGGGAATCATGCTCGTGAGAAGTTTCCGATGCTCCCTTTAACCACACTGGTATTCACTTGAGATTCATCACTAAATTTATTATTCCTTTCTTATGAAGACGCAAATCTACAGGTTTTTATTGCAGCCCCAAAGTAGCAGTAAACGATACAAACACTGGGTACAATAAACGTAACTTGGGGTTGTGCTCAGGCACTTGGTTAAATTTCTCATTTGCAAGGGAAGTTGTTGCTGCATACACTTCTATAATATAAAATCTAGCAATATTCCCACATCTACTGTCACATTAAAAATAATGAAGATGGAGGAAACTTTAATTATCATATTTCTCCATTTGGAGGTATGGCTGGAAGCCACTCTGGTGGGCAGGAAATGTCTGTTCTCTTCTGCTTGAGCAAGTAATTACTATATAATTCTAGTAAATGGGGAGAAACAGACCTTCACCTGCCTGGCTTCCGTTATTTCCCCCCACTACTGGCCTCAGTCACAGTAAACTCTTGCAGTGAGTATGTATCCCGTTCCAAAAAGCAATTTTGGCAGATGACTGCCTGCTTAATGGTATATGAAGAATGATACCCTAAAAAAAAAATTGCTTTTGTATTGCATTTAAATAGCTCCTGATTCCATTGCAAATATGAATTTCTCCTGGCCTTGTCTTGTGGAGTTTGGTACTGAGAACAATCTTTTGAGGTGTCATTGTAAAAATAAAATTTAAAAAAAACCTGTCAACTCTTGTCAGCACTTCTGGAGCTGGTGTAAATTTTGAGGGTTGGCCATTTCCTCCACTGGGTGCCTGGGTCCTGCAGCAGTGTCGTCTTTTGGAAGACATAGGCTCATTCAAAGCCAGCACTGTTACGTGTCTGGCTCCTGTGCTGGGAGCTGCAACACCATACTGGAGATAGTCCTCCTAAAATCTTTTTTCCTCGAATCACTGCTTAGACAGTAAAATACAGAATCCCTTTTTATTCCATGGCTCTGCCTCACTACTGAGTCTTTCAGCTTTGAAAAAGGGTAGCAGAAGAAAAAGTAAATTTTTACATGCTGTAGAAACTATGTGAAATCACATGTTTGTTTTAGAAAACCTGGTTTAGTTGCAGTTGTGCTTTGATATCAATAAGGGGAGTGGTAATGTATCTTCTTACAGGATTTCATGTTCAATTCATTGGGTTTGTTTGTAGCAATAGACAAAAAATATTCTAACTGATCTGTTATATCAGCAGAAAACCACTTGGTATAGAAAGTAAAAGCATCTTTTTACATTCCGAGTTTTTGTTTGGATATGTTCTTGAAAAATCATTAATTATCTGTTTTTGCCAAACTGTTCTAGGAAGTTCCATCATGAAAAATCATTTGGGGTAATATCAGCGTTGTTCAAGTGCTCTCCACTGCATCATCTGAAACTAATTGCAACTCAATCAGAGAAGAATTAGARGTTTTAAGGCATTTTCCTAGAAATGCACGTGTTCTGTAGCACTTGTAGGTTTTTTCCTTCCAGTCCATGTAAGGCTTCCTTCTAAATTGAATGTGCATGTTTGCGTATGTACTACCTGAAGGTGTCTTGCTTTACCATTCATAAAAATGTTTACTGTCTGCTGTAAAGCAGAAAGGGTACCTTTATAAAAGCTGTCAGTCACAGCTGTTCCACCATGTTGGGGAAGAGGAGTAGGGGAAAAAAAAGGGATGAAAATTGTAGTAGTACCAAAATGAAAACAGACTTCTAGGTTTCTCTTTAGTATTTCAAACAGCTGGAAGTCCAGCACAGTTCCATTTGAGAATTAATAGCGTAACATATTCTATTAATGATCAGTGAGTTTCAGCTATTTCCTGACAAGCATTTTGAACTGACTTACTTGGATGCGCATGTCCCTCTGTATCCTTGATGTATTTCTCAAAGAGGAGCTATTTCTGTGTTTGCATTACTCTTGCCTAAATCTGTTTCCCAAACTATTTTGAAATCCCCATTGTATGTACAGTAGGAGGCTATATAGTTGTAGTGTGTCAGACTTGGTAATTCCCAATATCCCTCATCTTTAAAAGAAATCAGTTGCTGATGAAAATTTAAAAGGAATGGAGTAGAACATGGGTATTGCAATTAATATTTTCAGTATTTGAATTTGTGGTGGCTGTTTCCCAAAATCTGAAACAAGAATTTAATTCTTTACTGAGCTTTGATATGAATAAAGTGTTCTGAAAGAATATCTGTAGCCTTAGGAAAAGGAATCTGATGGAGCCAAATCAATTGTCTTTGTGGTATGAATGTAAAATGTTCTTACTTAGTACTGCTGAAAAGAAAGGGTAAAAAATTAAACCATATCACTGTTTCCTTTTTCCCTAGAATGACAAGTTCTCTTGCAGCAACAAGTCATTTGTGGTCACACCTCCAATGTATTGATATCCRCTTTATGTAGCAATATAAAGTTTAAGGTAAATTGCTGTCACTTTTAAAAGGTCAACAACAGCTTCAAGATACTGCATTTTGTTCTTTCTGGGAAATATGTGTGTAAGTGAGATGACTTTGATTTAATGTTGGAAGGCAAAGTTTTGTTGAAAGACTGTCTTGTTGGTATACACAAGAAAACCTGCCCTCAGTGCCAGTTGTTTTCCGTAATCACTCTTAACCTTTCCTTGGAGCTGCCCCTAAGAAAGTCTACAGTGTATGCAACTTATGCTTAGAAGCCAGAATTTACAGCAAGGTTGTTTACATCATTCTTTTCTGCCCCRATTTCCACCTCTACCATTCAGGTCTCCTTGGCTGATTTATCGTTGAGATGACTAAGATGACAAAAATCTCCTATGGGTCAGTAAGGGTGGGAGTAGCAGTGGATCTGCTGCTATGAAATAGCAAAACTGGACTCAGATCATCTTGTTCCCATGGCCTACTTCTGTATGAAGTGTGGAATCTCCCTATCCTTTTAAAAGAAAAGGTTGGCCTTGGCCTTGCCTTGATTCATACTTAAAATAGTCTAAGCCCCTGTCTTCAGCATCAGTGTAGGTGCCTTCTTGCTGCCCACAGTAAGTCAAGTGAGTTGAGCTTCAGTACCAATTGTAGAAAGTATTCAGAAATGTCATTGGCAAACATTAACAGCCTAGGGTCTACACTGGAGCAAGGCTTTTGTCTAGACAAAATGGGATGGACTGAGGTAACCATTAATTAAATACAATCCAGTTTCACTATAAGCAGGTCTTACTTTTACTTTCTGCTGAGAGCATTTGCTTATAGGTAATGAATAGATCTACTTGAGAACAAAACTCTAGCTTGAAAAGATACTGCTTAGTGAGCTGACAACTTTGAGCTCTTCCAATCCAGAGGTTGTGTGGCATTTCTGGCTCCTGTGCAGGTTGGTGGTCTTCGTTGCAGAGTCAGATGCCAGCTTTGGGGCTCAACCCCCTATATTTTCCCTTCCTTCCTTTYCTTCTCTTCTCTCAGTTCGGCACATGCTGGCAACAGCAGTCAATTGTGGCTTCAGGCATCAGTCCAGTTCCAGACATAGTAGGAAAATTTCAGCTTTATAATGACAATCATTTCTTACTGCTCACAAGCCAGAGCAGAAAAGCGGGCAGTATAGTTGGAGTGATCTTAGTTCTGTCTCACTCTTCCAATTTAAGGAGCAGCTCCATAAACAGCAAACAGTTAACTAACTCCTATGGCTCTTCTAAAGTATGTTCATCCTGTGCGACTGTCATATACTTAGTGCATGGAACAGCTTTCAGTTCTACTATCAGTGTTTCTTTGAAATAATTCGTGTTTTGTTGGGATAAGAGTCAAGTTATTTATCCACTGGCTGATGGCCTGAAAGCAAAATGACTAGGAAGCAATAACAAATTTTAAAAAAACAAAGTCCTGAAACTTTACCTACATGGGCAGTGGTTCTAGCTGTATTGCTGATGCTATTTATGTTAGGTGCCATCACACTTTGGCCCTTTCTGCTGAATGTACTGAAGACATAGCTATGATTTACTCCTAGACTTTGATTATATCTGTGTTCTTAAAGGTTTTTGCCATGAAAAACAATGCCTGACTCCCGGGCAAAGGGTACGGCATGGTTTGTCACATTACTCATAGGTGCTCCTTAGGAGAGACCAGCTATATCCACATTGTGTAGTTCTGGGCTCACATCTCTTCTAGGCATCTAGCCAGTCTGACAAATTATTTACAGGTTATTTTTAACGTAAAAATATCTGGAATAACTTGATGGCTGTGTCACTGCTGTCAGCATAGTGATTTTAGCCTGATGGTAGGTATGTGCTGCACACAGAGGGGTGAGATGAGGTGTATGATGCCACTATTGCTGGGTCAGCATTGGAGGGAACTGAACTTGACTTGTTTTTTTTCCTGCGTTATCTATAAAGAGCAATACCTGAAGCAAGTTGTCCACAGAAGTGATACCTGCCTTTTGCTGTAAAGGGAACAAACACTTCTTTCCAAAATAAAGGCTGTTGAGCTACCCTGTGTAGTGTGGATGACTGCGGATCAAGAACCCMGTTTGGACTAGGGAGCTGAGATTTTGACAGTTTGGACTTAGCCCTTGCACATTTAGCCAGGCAAATTCACCAGGTACGACACTGGTGATACTCTGGTCATGGCGATTAGACTGTGTGGTGGCCTCCTGATGTGTGCTCTGGCTCCCTAAAGGAATCCTGAATGGTGTCTGCTTTGCTCCAGAATGTACTCAGTTCACTAGTCCTCTCCCTGCGTGTTAACAAAATGTATTTGCTCTGATGTCCTGGAGGTGAGCTGCTGTGTATGTGACCCAGCATCCACACAGGGGTAATAGTATATTCTTGGAAGGTCTTACAGGGATTCTTTTCAGATGGATGGTTGCCTCTGGAATGCAAGCTAGGTGTCAGTCTTTTTTCTTACTGGGATACAGCTGGCAATGATATACAGCTCAGGTTGTTTTGACAGGAATTTATCAGAAATTACTAAGCTTCTTAACTTCTGATACCATTCTCTTACTTTCTCAGGTCAATAGCTTGGAACATGAGATAGAAATGGCCACCAGTAATGTGTGGAAGCTTCTTTTCCAGCTCTGATCTGGCCCCAAAGCTGTAAACTTGAATTCCAAATTTAGAAGAATACTCCTTTATATGACAGTCAGAACCATCTCCATTCTAGATAAAATAAAAAATTACTGGGGCTACAACAAACACCTGCAGGATGCTGCTTGCAGCATAGCTCATACTCTGTCCAGAAGTGCAATAGCCACGTTAGGAAGGAGGGCAAGCTGAATCTGGGAGGAAAATACCATATTTATTGTTTGAGGGAGGATCAGGGCAGTTCCCTACTTCTTCCAAATTGCTCTGCACTGGTGACACATTAAGTCTCAGAGCTGCCTGCCTGTCTTTCTGCCCTGTTTTTAAATGTTTACCTAAAACCAATCTCTTTAGCAAGGAATATAAAAACCTAATACACCTGAATATAACATGATCTTATTCCATAGTGGAATAAGTGCACTAAAGCATTTAACCAATACTGTTCAAAACTGACAGCTGGGTAATGCCTGGAGGATGACAGATTGTCACCAGGGTAACATAGGATGCGCTRTGTGTGTATTTTTAGTTAGAATGAGTCTCTCTGGAGCCCAGGGGTCTTAAGAAATGCAGGAAACTTGAGAAGAAACTGTTATCCTGGCTAAACCCTACAGGAAGGCAAGCGCATTGTCTTGTTTGTGATAGTCTCTATCATGTTACTCCTGGTCAGGATCAAGAGGATCTCTAAACTTCAGGAGGGTGTTTTCCAGGAGGTCATGGCTTGTGTAATGATTATGAATACAATTCGGAAGCGTAGCTTATGCATCAGTAGTGTTCATGTACACAGACATCCTTGTGCTGCAGTTGATGTTCTCTGAAGTTGTTCTTACTGGCCTACCACAGGTCATCCTTTTTTCTTCACATTATTTATGTGTTTTCTGATATAGATAGGCTTCCCTGAAGTGATCCTGCCTGTGTTGCTTGCTTTCTCTCAGAACATGTTATAAAATCGTTAAGGATTTTTGTGGTGTCTTGTATCATTTATTTCTATAAAATATGAGCATTGAAAATGGATAAGTAACAATTTTTATTTTCCCCTTTAGTCTTCTGCTGCAATGTCACTGCAGAATTGAAAGGTTAGAGCAAAGTCCTGGTTCTTTCTCAGGCTTTGTCAGTTTTGACCTGAAGGCAGATTTGCAAGCTGCCAGCTGGTTGCGGGGGCTCTTGTTTAAACAGGCAATTCATAAGCTTACAAAGGGAAAGATTAGCACTTTTCCTTAAAGAAAACGAAAGAAAATAAGGAAATCTGTAATTTAGAAGATGAGAATACAGTAAAATTATTCTTACAGCTTACAACAAATATAGCAAAATGACTTTTTAAAATAGGTTGTAGATGATACGTATCATATACAGTTCTCTTTTTCCTTAATCTACAGCATGGCTTTCCTGTAGAGGTTTGTGTGGCATGTAATACACTGTATTTATTGAAGTTTTGATTTGAACCTGAATAACCTATATTAGGTTTGATCGTGTGTGGGTATTAAAATGGTTTACAGTAAGTAGTAATCAATCATAATAAATTATATATGTTGATACCAAGTTGTAACTCGCTCAGCGCCCACAGTAATGTTCTGATTTGAAGTAACCTATTGCAGTTAAATTGAGCACATAGGCGCAATTGGCTGAATTTAATTGCCTGGCTATTTACTGTTTGGTTTCATGGTACCGCACAAGCTCTGAGTACTGGAGTCTTCGAAAAATGAGGTGTCCAAAGTTTTCAGCTATTTATCTGTGTCAGACATGGTGATGTGAAGTGTAGAAGACCTTTAGAGAAAAGACTGAGAGGAAAAACCAGCTTTAAATCACACCAGGGAGAGCTTCAGAAAAACAGAACCCAAAACAGTACTTCTCTATTTTCGAAGTGGCATGTGCAGGCATAGCTGCATGACTCTCATTGAGTTCATCTGAGTCATGCAGCTAAAGCCCCATGCAATGTTTTGAAAATGTAGGAAATAAAAATGGTCTTAAACCAGACATCTGGGCTTCTATCCAGTTTTCCGGTGATAACTTCTGATGCATGCCGTTAATAAAGCATCATCCATGGGCTAAATTATTAAACTATAGAACTCTTTGCAGAAGGCTTATAAGTCAGTTTTATATAAAAAACAAAACAAAGAAAACAAAACAAAAAAACCCACAACAAAAAAGCCAAAAACTTCTGTGCATTCTTCAGCAGCCATTGCTAACCACAAGGTCCTTTTCCTTTTGAAGTGTGTTAACCTTTTTTTTTTTCCCCCTCTTACTTTTCAATTGTCTTTTAGTTTTTCCCCAAAGTTCTCACAAGGTACCCATCTGAAGTCCATGTTCTGCTTCTAATTTTTCATAGTAGAGAGGAAGTGCCTTCTCTTTGCTAGTTCCTTTATCTCAGGTGAAGTTCTATACAATAGAGGTGCCAGGATGGGAAAAATACACCTTTTCAGAGGTGAAGACGCTTTGCTGGTTGCCTGTCTTTTGTATTTTGACGCTGACAGGAAGGTAGTGATGTTAGTAACTCTTCAGAAGTTTAATATTAAAAAAATTTTCAATGGCGAGAAAGATGATCTAATTAACTACTTCTGTAGATGAAGGTCTTCATGAGTGAGGCTTGGTTTTGCCTTCATATACCAACAACTAAGCTGTGTGTAGTTAATGGGTTATTTTAAGAATTCCAGAAATATAACTTAGTCGTTACTACACTGTAGTCTCAAGTGTGTTACCATTTCATAAGTGTTACCAGTTTGACAAGGGTTCTGTTTTGCCTTAATCTGGTATAAGTGCGGGAGGAATTACTAAAAATGTAATCGTGAAAAGATGAGCTACTTGCTCTGCTTTTACACAACTGTCTTCTGTGGCTCTTTGGAACACTGGAATCTAATAACTTGCCTGTAATATCTGTAGTTTTGGCAAGCTGATGGCAATGCATACAGAGCAAGCTAAGAGAAATACCTCTGTGATGGCTATAGGCAAGTAGGAACACTCTCAGCCATGAGAAATAGCTTGCAGTATGCTTCTGTGACATACTTATGTGTTGTTTTTTTTAAACTAGCCAAGGTATAAATTATTTTGCAGCACTGGATTTGCTTGAAGACATATGGTTCGTCTTTGTAAGACATTGGAGTTGTTGGTGCTGAATCTAGTGCTGTGTTGAGAAGAAGCATTGTGCTGAATTAGAAATAACCTTGAAAGGTTTTAAAATTTCCATACAAAGCAAAACAACTTCTCCACGGTCTGCATGTTATACCTTATCTAAGACACCTTGACATTCAGTGTAATTAAAACTTGTAACCACCAATATTCTTCTTCCTCTTCTCCTTATTTTTGGGTAAAACTAACACAGCAGTTTTGAGTACAGTATCTTTTTTTTAAATAGGATTTAACCTGCAGATTTATTTACGAGAATGAATGTGAGTTGATTTTACAGTTCAATAGTATACATACATATGTCATACTGTGCACTTGCCGTATAAAATGAATGTTCTTTATTTGCTGTGCCCGGTGCTTTGTTCTTCATTTTTTAATCACAGGAAACTCAGAGTTCCCAATGCTCAAAAGTATTCATATAAATTGATTTCTTCAGAGAAGTGCCTTGTTCTATGAAAAATTACCCAACAGTAGCCCTGGCAACTCCTCACTTTCTTAAATCTCTGGTTGCATCTCTAACACTGGGCAGATGGTAAAAGCTTTTATAGAAGATAATAACCTGTTTTCTCACGTGTGGTCTGTTTCTTGATATCTGAGCTTGAAGTCTGGAAACATGTAAGACGGTTGCACTGTAGTTCTGGGGGCAGGGTGGTGATTTCAGCTGAAGGTTGAAATAACTTGTGCTCTGTTTCAGCAGCTAGAAAARTATTTTGACCCCAAAGAGGGCATGTTGATGGTGGGGTAATTGAGATGATTAAAATCCAGCTGTTGCAGCTTTTACTTCAGAAAATATTTCCTAACTTGTCAAATCCTCTTCCCTTCAAGAAGAAAATACTCAGTAGTCTTCAAACAGGACATAGTAGTATCTGAGCAAAAGGCACATGTGTTCATGCTAGAACCTGATCCTAATAAGACAAAGAAGGTAGAGAATAGCTCCCTGGGGATGACTTAAGGCGCTGAGGACCAAACCTTTGCAAGTCAGCCCCTTACAAGGGACTTCCAGCCTAKAGCAGCCCAGAAATTAGCTGTATCATACATACGGCAGTTCCGAGGCTGGGGCTTTTCCTCTGTGTGTTATTTTCAGCACTGGCAGGGGAAAAAACCTTTGAATGGCAAGATGATTCATGTAAGTAACCATTTGCCATCTTAAAATAATCTGAAGAGCTAACACTATGGCAGTGAAAATGGATTGGATAGTGTTTCTGGGGATTAAGCAAGATTAAAAGAAAAGCTTGGTGTTAAAAGCATTAATTATATTTAATAATTTACCTGAAAAATACCTAGGTTACTAAGGGTAGAAGATCCAACATGTAAATTCTGGACATATTTCCCCAGAAGTGGCTGTATGTGGTGATAACGTTCTCTGTTGTTAGAACTGAGTGACTGAGACAGATCCCAGTGTAAAGTGGTTTAAGGTTTCTTCTAATATTTGAGTAGTGCAAGCAAAATAATAAGCTTTTTCCCCCACCTTTCAACCTTCAGTGCTGAAATCCCCAAACAGTGAAGCGAAGGCTATTTCTGACATCCGCTTTCTCCTCATATAGTCATCCAAACTACAAACAAATGTTCACTTGCCTGCCATGCAGGCTTGCCTACACAAGGAAGTTACAGTGGTTTAACTGTGATGTGATTGTAAATCCACTTAAATTGGTTCCAAATGTTCAGTGAGCATTCTTAAGCCTGATTTAAACTGAAATGATAGTCTGGGTAGTTTGTTCTGCAGACTTAAAACCTGCATTTTAAATTGAGTTGATTGTTGTGTTGCAGTATGGAAGACGTAGTCTTAAATGGAATATTAAGTCACTGTCTGTTGTGATATCCTATTTGGAGTTGAAATGACTCTTTCTGAAAAAGTGCTCCTGAGTGACTGGAGGCTGGGAAAGCCACATGGAATAAGAGGGTTGTTTGCCTTGTTTAAATCCAGATGGGTCTCCSGTGTCTTTTGAGGGAGCAATAGCTATGCTGTGTTTCTCAGTTCTTCCAAAGAGCTGACTACCAGGCTTATAGATGTGGACTGGCTTGTGTCCATATTGCTCAGTGTTAGCACCTGGAGGAATAGTTGGTTGAGTATCTCATGGTCCTCTGTACTTGGTCTGAGTAGACCAATTGTGTGGGATTTTTTTAAAACTTTGAAGTGCCGGAAAGAATGAGGTCTGTGTTTATAGCATTAGTGGGGTCTCATGTTGTGGAGATAGGGCAAGATAAGAAGATATTTGAGGATACTAAGCCTACCGAGATAGCTTAAAGGACTACATGGGGTGAGGGTGCTAGATTCGCACTAGCTGTGGGCCATATGCAGTGAAAGACATTTCATAGCTTAAGTGCTTTTAGAATCATAGAATAGTTTGAGTTGGAAGGGACCTTTAAAGGTCATCTAGTCCAACCCCCCTGCCATGGGCAGRGACATCTTCAACTAGATCAGGTTGCTCAGAGCCCCGTCCAACCTGACCTTGAATGTTTCCAGGGATGGGGCATTTACCACCCCTCTGGGCAACCTGTGCCAGTGTTTCACCACCCTCAGCGTAAAAAATTTCTTCCTTATAGCTAGTCTAAATCTACCCTCTTTTAGTTTAAAGCCATTCCCCCTTGTCCTATCGCAACAGGCCCTGCTAAAAAGTTTGACCCCATCTTTCTTATAAGCTCCCTTTAGGTACTGAAAGGCTGCAATAAGGTCTTCCTGAAGCATTCTCTTCTGCAGGCTGAACAACCCCAACTCTCTCAGCCTTTCTTCATAGGAGAGGCGTTCCATCCCCCTGATCATTTTTGTGACCCTCCTCTGGACCTGCTCCAACGGGTCCATGTCTGTCTTGTGCTGAGGGCTCCAGAGCTGGATGCAGTACTCCRGGTGGGGTCTCACCAGAGCAGAGTAGAGGGGCAGAATCATGTCCCTTGACCTGCTGGCCACCCTTCTTTTGACGCAGCCCAGGATACGGTTGGGCTTCTGAGCTGCGAGTGCACATTGCCGGCTCATGTCCAGCTTTTCATCCAGCATTACCCCCAAGTCCTCCTCGGCAGGGCTGCTCTCAGTCCCTTCATCCCCCAGCCTGTATTGATACCTGAGGTTGCCCCGACCCAGGTGCAGGACCTTGCACTTGGCCTTGTTGAACCTCATGAGGTTCACACAGGCCCACTTCTCGAGCTTGTCCAGGTTGCTCTGGATGGCATCCTGTCCCTCAGGCGTGTCGACTGCTCCACTCAGCTTGGTGTCATCTGCAAACTTGCTGAGGGTGCACTCGATCCCGCTGTCTATGTCATTGATGAAGATATTAAACAGTACCGGTCCCAATACGGACCCCTGCGGGATACCACTCGTCACCGACCGCCATCTGGACATGGAGCTGTTGACCACTGCCCTCTGGATGCGACCATCCAACCAATTCCTCACCCACTAGACAGTCCACCCATCCAATCCATACCTCTCCAGTTTAGAGAGAAGGATGTTGTGGGGGACCATGTCAAAGGCATAACAGAGGTCCAGATAGATGACATCTGTAGCCCTTCCCATGTCCACTGACATAGTCACTCCATTGTAGAAGGCCACTAGGTTGGTCAGGCAGGACTTGCCCTTGGTGACGCCATGCTGGCTGTCTCGAATCACCTCCCTGTCCTCCATGTGCCTTAGCATAGCTTCCAGGAGGATCTGTTCCATGATCTTCCCAGGCACAGAGGTGAGACTGACTGGCCTGTAGTTCCCCGGGGTCTTCTTTTTTCCCCTTTTTAAAAACGGGGGTTATGTTTCCCCTTTTCCAGTCAGTGGGAACTTCACTGGACTGCCACGACTTCTCACATACGATGGGTAGTGGCTTAGCAACTTCATCCGCCAGTTCCTTCAGGACCCGCAGATGGATCTCATTGGGTCCCATGGACTTGAGCACCTTCAGGCTCCTTAGATGGTCTCGAACCTGATCTTCTCCTACAGTGGGCGGCTCTTCATTCTCCCAGTCCCCGCCTTTGCCTTCTGCAGCTTGGGCAGTGAGGCTCGAGCAYTTGCCAGTGAAGACTGAGGCAAAAAAGTCATTGAGTACCTCCACCTTCTCTGTATCCCAGGTAACCAGGTCTCCTGTTTCATTCCAGAGAGGGCCCACATTTTCCCTCATCTTCCTTTTATCCCCGATGTACCTATAGAATCTCTTCTTGTTGCCCTTGATGTCCCTGGCCAGATTTAATTCTGTCGGGGCTTTAGCTTTGCTAACCTGATCCCTGGCTGCTAGGACAATTTCTCTGTATTCCCCCCAGGCTACCTGTCCTTGCTTCTACCCTCTGTAGGCTTCCTTGTTGTGTTTGAGTGTGTCCAGGAGCTCCTTCCTCATCCACACAGGCCTCCTGGCGTTTTTGCCCAATTTCCTCTTTGTTGGGATGCATCGCTCCTGAGCTTGTAGGAGGTGATCCTTGAATATTAACCAGCTTTCCTGGGCCCCTCTTCCCTCCAGGGCTTTGTCCCATGGCACTCTACCAAAGCAGATCGCTGAAGAGGTCGAAGTCTGCTCTCCTGAAGTCCAGGGTAGTGAGCTTGCTGTGTGCCCTCCTCGGTGCCCTAAGGATCTTGCACTCCACCATTTCATGGTCACTGCAGCCCAGGCTGCCCTTGAGCTTCACATTCTCCACCAGCCCCTCCTTGTTGGTGAGAACAAGGTCCAKYATGGCACCTCTCCTTGTTGGCTCCTCTACCACTTGGAGGAGGAAGTTATCACCGATGCATTCCAGGAACCTCTTGGATTGCTTATGCCCTGCCATGTTGTCCCTCCAACAGATATCGGGGYGGTTGAAGTCCCCCATGAGGACCAGGGCTTGTGATCGTGAGGCTGCTCCTATCTGCCTGAGGAGGGCCTCATCCGCTTGGTCTTCCTGGTCGGGTGGCCTGTAGCAGGCCCCCACTGTAATGTCACCTGTCCCTGCCTTCCCTTTAATCCTGACCCATAAGCTCTCGGTTGGCTCCTCATCCATCCCCAGGCAGAGCTCCGTGCACTCCAGCTGGTGACATGGAGGACGACACCCCCTCCTCATCTCCTCTGCCTGTCCTTCCTAAAGAGCCTGTATCCTTCCATCCCAACACTCCAATCATAGGAGCCATCCCACCACATCTCCGTGATGCCAATAAGGTTGTAGCCCTGCAGGTGTGCGCACATGTCTAACTCCTCTTGTTTATTCCCCATGTTATGTGCGTTTGCATAGAGGCATTTAAGTTGGGCCCCCGATGAAGCTGTCTTACTGGCTGGAGTTCCTTTGTGCTGCTCTTCAGGTGCTCTCCTGCTGCCCTGTGAACTTTCTTCAAGGCTCTGGGCATCTGTTGCTGGCCCTGGCATCAAACTGGTAGGAGTGGGATGGATTGAGGTTCCCTTCCCCTGGCAACTTTAGTTTAAAGGCCTCTTCACCAGCTTGGTGAGCCTGTGACTGAAGATGCTCTTCCCTTTCTCTGACAGATGGACCCCATCAGTCCCTAGTATAGCAGGTTTCTCAAAGCAAGTCCCATGGTCTAAGTAGCCAAAGCCCTGGCTGTGGCACCAGTCCCGTAACCATTTGTTGACTTGTCAGATTCRACTGGCCCTTTCAAACCCCTTCCCTTTGACCAGCAGGATTGATGAAAAAACTGCCCRTGCTCCAGAGTCCCTTACTGCCGCTCCCAGGGCTCTGTAACCCTTCTTGATACTTCTCAGACTGCTCCTGGTTGTATCACTGGTGCCTAAGTGAAACAGCAGCAGCAGATAATAGTCAGTGGACTGTATGAGGCTTGGTAGCCTCTCGGTGACATCCCTGATATGAACCCCAGGTAAGCAGCACAGCTCTCTAGAGAGTGCGTCCGGTTGCAAATGGGTGCCTCCGTACCTCTCAGAAGAGAGTCACCTACTACTATCACCCGTCGCCTTTTCTTAGTTGCGCTGGTTGTTATTTTGCCACCGGAGAAATCTTTTGATGCCCAGATTAAAAGATTTCTCTCACCTCTTAGCAGCATTGTTTAGAACAAGTTGTGGKTTTTTTTTTTTTTCCCATCCTGGCCTGAAAACATCTGTAGGTGATCCGGGGTGCCGCTTCGTTTCAAATATATTGGTCACCAGCCCCATTCTGTAGGTAGAGCTGGTAACAATCTGTTGTGAGCAAAGTGTTCAATATTGCTTATTAACCAATTATTAATTGTTGGTTGAATTGTTGAAGTTTGAAGAGAGGCATTACCTCAACCTTACTGACTCACTGGGGTCCTGTTCATAATGCTCCTTCCCCTTGCTAGTCAGGCAGGTCCTAAAAAATAAACCAAGCTCCACTGTAAAGGCTGTCAAGTGCTGCACCAGCTTTCTGCCTYGTGTAAAGTCTTGAGCTTGGTGTTTTCAACCTTACGTAAAACTCCTTGTCAAAGGATGTTGTGTTGCAGGATGTTTACAGGGGCTTAAGAAACAGGAAAAGCATCAAGAGACAGAGGTTTTGCAGGTTATTACATAGGCAAGACACAGGAGACTTGGAAAATCCACAGAGCTGGATATTTGAGGATACTGGGTGAATACCTGGAAATGGCCTGGTTCATACTCTTCCCTAGGTGTTGGCATACACGCACTGTTAAAGGCAGGCATCTAGGTGGGATGAGCCAGTGGCCTGAATGGGTACAACCGTCCTGATAGCATCTGCAGTTCTTCTTTTTGAAGGCTTCTGGAATTGAGATGCTCCTTCAGAGAGCTGAGCACTTTCTCCAGTAACCAAGAACTTATGAGGGCTGCTTCATGCTTCTAAGGAGAAAAGAAATGATAATGCATGTGACTTGAACAGTAGTCTCCCCRTACAGCTGATTACTCTTCTTATTTCCTTATGTATCTATGGATGGTTGCCTTCAATTTACATGATGTGCTGTGGGRGTTTTTTTGTTTTGTTTGKTTTGGTTTGGTTTGTTTGTTTGTTTTTAGGTCTTAGTGTGTCTCAACTCAGATGTTAAATTGCTCCATTCTGCACCAAGGAGAACTACTTTTCTAAAGATGTATGCTGTTTCTATCTAGAAATGAGGGGAGAATGCATTAGGGGGAAAATGGTAACTATGATGTAGTTGGACAAATTTTCATATAGTACATGGTTTCCTTAGAGAAGAATGTCTTTTGGAGCCTCTGCTGTGTTCTGAAGAACTGACTGTCCCAGGAATTCGTTAAGAGGTAGTAAATATGCATCTCATCTGCATTTCATTCATTTGGCTTGCAGACGGAAAACATCTATTTATCCCCTCTTGCACTCTTTAGGTGCTGTTCACACTTGAGTCTAGTTCTGAAGCACAACTACTGTTGGAGGGCTAGAAGGGACTTGTACAGTAGCTAGAGTCATGCTGTTCTGTGTAGATCAAGTGAGTCATGGTATGGATGCTTTCTGTGCATATTTCCCTGCTTTCCACTCTCTGCTGTACTAAAAGCTAGCAACACTCATGCCCTTTACTGTAGTTAGTTTGTGGAAATTCCRCTCAATATAAATTCACTTTGTTTCTGAAATAGCTTTGGGGTCTTGTACAAATAGCATTTTCACGGTTTATACGTATTTGCCTAATTTTCAGGTAACTTTGTGGTTAGTTTTTCTTTACAATTTTTTGGTTTAGGCTGCTTAAAAGATGACAAACAAATACATCTTCATTCTCAGAGTTACTACTTACAGCGTTGCTAAAGGTCAAACCTCATTTGTAGACCTTATTCCTGTGAGCGTCACCTCAGGTGCCATCTCAGATTTTCGTTGTGTGTAACCACTCAGTCTTGTTGTGTTTTTGTGGAACTTGGTAAAAAGCTACAAAAACCAGAGGTACATCCCTGGCCCGCATTCAGAGGCAATTTGCTGGTCATTTGTCGTGAAGGGTTTTCCCAGCAGGCAGGTGATGGTGCGAGTTAGCTTGCTCTGGTTAAAAACTCATTTGCAAAATGCTGTGAAACTAAAACTGGTTTGTAGCAAATGTAGTTAGTCTGCCATAGTCTCTCCTTTACTACCCAGCCTTTTAAGGAGAGTCATTAATAAAAAGAAGCAGTCTCTGCTGCTTGCTTGCTGTAGTGGGTGTGAGCGTACAATACCCTCCCAAAGCCACGTAATGAAATCTTGGACTGAATTCAGGAATCGTGTGAATGCATTGCTCCTGTGTATGAACTTCTAGGTTTTTCTCATCTAAGGTATTTTTCCTAGCTACTTTGATTTTTCTTTGTACACAGCTCTATCAGAAGATACAGCGAATGCTTTAAAGGTACACCAAGAATTTTTTTGTATGTATTGCAGTGAAAGCAAGCTAATCACTTGCCGAAAGAAGTTCAGAAGTTATTTCTTTAGTGAGAAGTACATAAATAAGTAATTTACCAGTGAAATGATTGCATGTGCTTACAATGTGCTGTGTATTTTGGCAAAAGATGTTTAGGATCTAAGTCTTTTAGCTTTTGCCAGCATGTAAAGAAATAAATTTAGACTTAAATTACCAATATTGCATGTATTTTCCACATGAGAGGAGAGGCAAGGAGAGTAGGGGAGAGACCTTTTGTGAACAAGTCTTGGAGCCTTTAGGGACGGGGTAGCATGTTTAAAAGCAGCTGTGTAAAAAGAAAATCGTAAGTCCTGTCTTTCTTTAGATTGTCCCACTGACCAAGAAAATGGTTGTAAAAATGGAACAAATGTAAGATAAGTACTAGGGAGCTTTTTAGATTGCATCATGAGTCCTGGTAGTTTTGGGCTAGAATGTTGTCTCTGTGCTGCAATGCTAATAGAGCTGTGGGTAATGAGAAACATGGGCTGCTCCTACGATTACCACTGTAAAGGTTTACTCTTGTCAGCACGACAGAAGATGAGCTGCAGTTTCTGTAGTGGTCTAGCTTTTCTGTTGCTAATTTTGCTATTTTCCTTGGGTTCCAAGCTGTCAGTAAAACTTTATATAAACTTCCTGGATGAAAGTAGCTTAATGCAAAGGCTTACAGAGACTGAATTTTATTTCATAGGGAGGAAGGGGGGGGAAACAGACTTGCAAGGGGAACCTGGCAGTTCACGTAGCCATGACAGGGAATCCTGAGAGGACTGTGGTTCGATACCTAAAATGACCTTGCTACAGAACTGCTCCTATTACACTTAATTCAGCAGCTCTGCAGAAGGGTTTGTTTATGTGGTGACAAGAAAAGCAAAATCTGTGAACCTGTATTTATAAGTGTAACATAAGGGACTTCTGCAGAGAAAAGTAAGAAGGGAAAGGATTGAAGTGAAATGTCCTGTAAAATAGGAGCTGAATAGCAACAGTCAGGGTCTCTGTCACCATCAGCTTTATTCAGTCAGTGCTGGGAATGCATTTGGTCCTTGGAAATCTTAAAATAGATTTCATTGCTATAAGACGTTGCCTGGGTTCATATCCAAGAAATAAGAATGCACAACTGTATTTTAGCTACATTAAATGAATATTGATCTCCTTATCACTTTTTATCCTAGTGCCCTTTGTACCATATGCAGGTGTAAGTGAATGCATTTGTATGTGGATTGTGAACTCTGCTTCATTAAGCTACATATAGGCTAAACGGAAACTGCCAACTTCACAATGCTATGGGAAGAAGCAAATTAAGAGCAAAAGTAGTACCATTTTCTTAATGAATTACAGCATTCTATACAGTCCTTTTTCTAATTCAATTCTATCTTCCTCCACCCTGATGACTTCTACCCCTAAAGGGTTAGTGCTTCTAGATTCGAAGAAATCTTTACTACATGTTCCTGTGTTCTTGCGATGCCATCCCAGGGTACTGCATGAATGAGGTCTGGGTTTAGGATTTTGTTTTCTTTCAGCTAACTGGATGTGAAAACAGGATACTATGACTTTAGAGAAACAGATTGCTTGTTAGTCACTTCAGGGCATGTACATACATGTATGTGACAGAAAATGTGTGTTACAGTAAGGCCGGCTCCAGCTTGAGTGGGACCATGTGTATTCCACCAGTGTCCCACAGATACAGCTTCACAAGGATACAGGGTCCCAATGTGGCTATTTAGATACTGTTTTTTGACGTTTCCACTCTCCCCTTCCCAAATGCACACAATGTTGGGGTTTTTTTTTCATTCTGTTTGCTGATTTCTGGGGCCAGATTTGTGTTAAAGCTTCTGGTCTCTGTATGTTCTTGTTTTGGTATGAGAGGTGTTGAATTATTTTGTTTTTACAGGTCTGCAGTGATGTGCTTTATTCAGGCTGCAGTGAGCCCTAGTGCACATCCCAGGTGTGAAGAGCGTTGGTGGGTTTAGCCTCACTTTTGACTCATGGCACTATCAGGCTTCACTCATGGAGCGGTGTGTGTTTTGTGGGCTTTTCTTCTGTTTGTACATTCAATACCAGACTTGCTAGTCTATTGATCTTTTTCTGTAGCCCTTTCTGTGCTTTCCTTCCCTTTCATTGCCCTTACTTGGGTAATAGTAGTAGCATCCTTTTTTCCACAGTTCCCTAATCTTTTGTTTCAAATGCTGCTTTTCTTGCTTTCTGACATAATTTTTGTTACTGGATTCTAAGTGCTTAGCAAAACTTCAGGTGGAGAAGTTACCTGAAACTGTTGATGTTTCCTCACCTATTAATATAAACAGTTAAACTTATGTCTTCTTTTTATTCATTTATTTCAGCACTAGAGAACAAATTAAGAATAACAAACCCAAAGCACTTCTATTACTTTCTCATTGGTTAAAGATACCACTTAGTTTCAGAAAAGCCAGCAGGTCATTTAAAACCATGTAATAGCATGCCCTTATCTTTTTATGCAAGATGTGGGTCAATTACATAGTTGTGCAAGTT
Organism: Phoebastria nigripes; assembly: GCA_035582835.1. Taxonomy (NCBI): domain Eukaryota; kingdom Metazoa; phylum Chordata; class Aves; order Procellariiformes; family Diomedeidae; genus Phoebastria; species Phoebastria nigripes. The sequence goes on along the minus strand of JAYKAV010001267.1, from coordinate 950,868 downwards.
GTATCAAGACCAGTCTGGAGTGATTACATGCTGAGGAGATACCGTAAATTCTCATTAATACATGCCAAGCTATTAATAGTCATATTGTACTTCTCAATTCCACAATGATGTGCTAGTACTCAAGGGCAGTTAAAGAAGTTGATTAGGCAAATCTGGGAGGCAAAAAAAAAAAAAACAAACCCCAAAAATGTTAACTTGAGTGAATTGGCTCCAACACTGCGCTCACTGCCACTGTATGCATAAGCATGTCTTCCATGTCAATGGAAACCTTTCTTTATAGCTGTTCTCTTTTTGCTAAAGAAAGGAGTGTTATGATAAGTGTTTGTTTTGTAAAAGAAGGCTGATGGTACTAGGAGTTCCTAGCATTAGTTTCCATTGCTCAGCAGCAGACAGTGGCCTGGCCTGATGTTTCCAGCTTGCCGGGCCAAGCAGCTGAGCCCACCTCACTCCCCAAGCAGGGATGGGAGGAGGATGTAGCCAACAAGCTCCTGCCTTGTTTCCTCTCAGCTGGCATCTTCCAGCCATCTCAGCCTGACTTCCAGCCAGAGCGGGACCCTCTGGTGGCTTTGTAGGATAATGATGGGCAACTTCCCAGCATCATCAGTCTTGATAGTCTTGTTCTAGCTGTGGTTTCAGACCCCCTTGACTGTGCAGGAGTGCTGAAAGTCTGTATCCTGATGGGGCTTGACTGAACTGTCCTGAGCTATGCTGTTTTCTCATCTGATTTTTAAAAAGTCAGTGTGAGAATCCTGTCACCTCTAGGGTGTTATATATATACATGATGGGACAATCCTAGTGTAGCAGTGTCAGCTTTCTTGATACTCCAGAAAACTTAAGGAAGGATGAAAAATAAATTCAGAACAGAGCTGGCTCTGTTTGTAAAAGGGAAATATTCTGAGGAACTGTTAAGTTTAACTACATCTTTTGGCAAGTACATCTGCCCTTTGGCAACACAGGCCATTTCTAATCATGTTACCATAGGCTTGCTTCTGCAGCAATTAGTGTGCTGGAGAAATACTAAGTCCCTGGAACACTTCACACCAAAAGAGCTGGAGAAATATCCTGCCCTTTCTCTACTCGGTTTCATAAGGTTAAAAAAAAAAGTCAGATTACAGCTCTCTGCTACATTTGCTCTAATAGGCTACATGTTCATCTTACCAGTGATGTAAATATTAAATACATAATTTGGCATACTGATTAGATGTTCATGTAACTCAAGGAACACAAAGAAGAAAACCACCACCCCACCATGAAGAAAAGGAGTTTGCATGGCCTGCCATGTTTTGTTAGGTTTTTTTAAACAGATTAATCAGTACATCAGGGCCAAATGTTGCTGGAAGAGGCAGTCTTCTCATGTCTTAATGGCTATGTCCTTTGATGTATACTGCATAGTCATCTGCAGATGTGGTATCTTTCCACAATGCTCAAAACTCCTGGGGCAAGAAACACGATTGTTATCTAATGGTAACCACTGAGAAAAAACAGAGGTTTGCTAATTCTTACTGAATTTTCAAGTCTTCATAATTATTCTGAGGATTTAAATTGTAGGAATTGCTAGTCTGTGTAACTGCAGGATGATGCTCCTCTTGCCCCTCATGCCCCTCTCCCTTCTGTTCTGCTCTGTGCTTGCCTCTCGTGTTGAATGTTACCTGTGCTTTGGAGGAAGGATGTCGGCAGTTGATCGGTTAGAGAAGAGGAGCACAGAAACAACATGTATAAGGAAGAAATCAAATTTTCTGCATGTGCCTCTTCTATAAGCAGAGAAAGATGAAGCTGATAAAACTGTGCTCTTTAGTATGCTGAAATATAAACTGTGTATCTGTAGACAGCAATAGAAGAAGTAACAGCTGTTCAGGTTTATTTAATAAATTAGCATTTAAAGCCAGGAAATCTCTATTGTATCGGTTGCTTTGATATCTATTTATCTGACCAAGCTTTGCAGTAAATGCATAGGGTTTTTTTAATGAGACAAAAGCAGCATGAAACTTTAATTGTTAACACTGGCAGAGAAGATTGGAGATGATTTTTAAGCTTAAATGGGCACTTGTTTGGGGAGCACCGGCCTAGAGCAAATGCTTTTCAATTGAAAAATATCGATCTGTTTTCACCAAAGAGTTAATAAACAGTGGGGGGATAAAAGGACCAAGGGAAATATTCTTTGGCAAATCAAGTGAGTCTCAGGCAGCCATGCCTACCCTGTCAAATCTTATTAGTAAGGCTCTTTACCTATATTATAAAATTGGTGCTGTACATTCTCTAATGAAGGGATTATTTTAAGGCTGTGTGCATTTGGGCAGGAATAAGAGCCCGGCATTGAGAGAGACATCTGTAACAAGAGGTTTTTAATCAGTATACATTATTAATGAACTGCACAGGAGACACACAAACCTGCTTTATTAGGCAAACTGTAAATGAGCCTATTTGGTAAGAACATGCAAAATGTGTGTGTGCCGAGAGGAGGATATTTTGAGATTTAACTCATTTCTGAATAGTAAAGGCATCCAGTCTGGCTATAATTGGTGCCTGTGGCAATTGTTGATACCCTGACTACATTAGCTTTCTGTGCCCTTTAGCAGAATTGGGAAAACATTTCTAGTACTCATTAAGCTGTCTATTATCAAGACATCATAAATATACACGTTTAGAATAGATGATTTGCTATCCCAGTGCCTTAGAGCACTTAAATAAATTAGTTCCTGCTATTTCAGGCATTAATGTTGCGGTAATTATGCATGAAGCAATAATGCAATTAAAATTGCCTTCCAACTTGCTCAAGTGGGAATATTTTTTGAAAATAATACTTGATCTTTTCTCAAAATATACTCTAGAGCAGGTGGATGGGCTGTGTGGCTCAAAACGGCAGTGTGGAACTGTTTTACCTCAAGATCCTCGGTTTGCCTGCAGCTCAACTCAGTATTAACCAAGTATTACCATCTGTTGGCTTTTGTTGACCTCTGGAAGGAGGCAACAGTCTTTTTTTTGTCTTTTTTTTTTTTCTTTCTTTTTTTTTCCCTCCCCCCCCCCCCCCTTTTTTTCCCCATTCTCTAGTGGCAAAGTACCCACATCACAGCTGGCATCGAGTGCTTCAGCAGTGGGGTTTCTTATTTAAAGAATGCGGCCACACTTCAAGGCAGGAAACATGGGCTGGTTTTCAGTTTGCAACATGTTCCACTTTCTTGGTGCACAATACCTACTGGTTTCAGATCTTTGCAATATCTGCTATAATAAAGTGCAGCAATATATCAACCCAGATTTCAGCTTAAGGTCTGAATTTCTTTACATTTAAATTGGACCTCTTGTTCCTTGGGAGAAAAATACATATTTTGTAGCTGAGTTACAAATAAGCTTTTCCAGCTTTTTGGCAGTCAAGTAATAGTTAAAGTGAAAAGGTTTCTTTTTTCCAGCCAGAAAAGCGGTTTAATAACTTTGGGTCCATTTGTTCATAGCAGTACTGGAGTTGAGCCCTGCAAACCCCTGGAGCTTGGCAAGCCAGGCAGGCTTGGCAAGTTTTCCTACCAGCTTACCAAGTCTGAGTCAAGCATGGGTTACTGCAACTTTCAACTTCAAATACATTTAGTACACTTTGTTAACAGGAACGTTGAGGTGGAGGGTTGGTTTTTTGGTGGTATGTTTTTTGGTTGGGTCCCCCCCCCCCCTTCTTCACTGACCTTAAAGAATACCATACTCTCTCTACAAACAGCTGGTCCTTAAACCATGCATGACAATTTATGGCTTGTGTTAAATTCAAAGTAAATCTATATTTTACGCAGAGTATCTAATATACTCTTGACACTAAGATATTGAGGAAGTATACGACATTCTTTCTGTTGACTGCCATGTGATAATGTGAATCTCTGGAAAAGACAAGCATAGCCGTTACTTTTCAGTGCGTCATAACTGTAACGGCTTTTGTTCTCTGTTTGGAGTGTGTAGTGCATGCAGACTTGCATAAACATTGGGAATGTGCTCGCTTCTAATTTTCACCTGTATGGATCCTACCAAAGAAAAATAGTTCAAATTTGGCTTTTGAAATAACAGAACATTGAACATTCTGAATGTTAGTTCTTGCCCATCTAAATCRTAGCAGCCTTGAAATAAGGAGAAAACTTGTGTAGAAAATTCTTCCAGTGTTGAAAGATGCTGCAGAAGATTAAAGATGGTGACACCTAGATATCTATTTACCACAGTCAGACACATCCATCTCAATATTCTCCTGTAGTGATGGACTAATCTCAAGGTGGTTTTAGGAGGGTCTTTAATGAATTCTGCATCACCCAATTATGGTAGGGTAGGAACTTTGAGTAGAAAGAATTGTGTTGTTGAGAGGGTATTTTTCACTTGTACTTTGACTGTCTGCTGTTTTTTAACGCATCTTAACAGCTTTGCTTTTTCCAAGTTTTATATGATTGTGTCTTCATTACTGCTAATAGTTTTGTTGGGAAATGTGAATCTAAGATGTTAGCTTTGCCTGGTTTGGGGCTTTTCTTCTAGCTGTGGGCCAGCTACAGAAAGTCTGGCTGCTTTGTTTTACCCTCTTGATGGAAAATCAGAAATGTCTTGGTACTGGAGGACTAGTTGTGGGAGGCTATGGTTTCAGAAAGCAATGGTTTCCTAAGTAGCATGAGCCAATGTCATAAAAGGCCTCAACATTTGCTACCAAACCTTTGAAGTTTGCTTTGCCCAGTGGGATCTAGAAAACTGAGCAGAGCACAGGCTGAGGTTGCCAGCTAGGCAGACAGGCTTCTGATTTGTGAATTATTTATGTTTTCTAGGATTGCTGCCCTCATTCGTAGTTGCAATTAATTGCAGGAAGCCTGGAGATTATAAGTGCTTAGATCATCATTGCTAAATATCTGGGAGTATGCTTGTTTAAAGCTCTGTTTCTTCCTAGGAGAAGAAATCCTCAAATTCCTTACCTGACAGCCCCAGATTAATTGTGGGGTTTTTTTGGGATCTCAGGCTTTATACCCAAGATCTTTCATATCTTTCAGTTGAAGAGCTGAGGTATACAACTGGTTGAAACACTCCAAGTGTGAGAGTGAGACTGGTCAATATGCTACTTTGGGCCATTAATTGGGTCCTTAGAGGAAGATTTAGAGAGCAGTGATCATTCAAGGTGTCAATACAGTAGAAGTGATGAAAAAAGTTGGGATGTAGAATGTGTCTTCCTTCTGTCCTTTTTCTGGACAGAGCTGGAGAGGTGAACATTTAAATGCTTATTTAAATTAATGCATGATTGGCAACATGAAAGAAAGGAATTTTTTTTCGGAAACTGGAGAAATATTTTGCTGTTTATACTAGGTTGATGCATTTCAATTAGATGGAAATGGAATGAAACTGCTGGCCCTTAAGAAAGCCCACAAGGGCACTTCTGAACTACAAGCTGCAAGAAGGGCAGCAGGTATAAAAAAGCACAAATTTCAGAATAATGTAGCATAAAATCGATAGAAACTGCCTACTAGAAAGAGCAGCTGAAGGTTTAAAAAATTGTAGGAAATAAGTTTAAATAGCTGGCCTACTGTGCAAGGCATATCTATAAGCAAATGAGTTGAGATCAGTGTCATTGCTTCTCACTTGAACAGTGAGAGTGCATTAGAATGGTGATTAATTTTAAACAAGAATGGCRATAGAATAGATGTAAGAACAGCTGTAGAGGACCAGAATAAGAGTTCAACTAACCTGGTCTCTGATCTTCTGTGAACAATGGTAGTTCTCTGGCAGACTCATCTGGTCTCCAGCTTTCCTTCCATGATTTTTTTTCTAATTGCTTTTTGCATCCACAGAATCGTCTGGCAGGCAGTTCCATAGATCAACCATGTATCGTGTGAAAACATTTCGCTTTTTCTTTTTGTGTAGCCTGCTAATCTAATGTCTTGCAGCAGCACCTATTTGAACAGCTATTTGTTATTCTTGTCAATCTTGTAAATATTTTAATCCTCCCTTAAGTTGCCTCTGTCCCATGCTGAAGAGTCCTAGTCTGTTTAGGTATTGCATCTGTGAAAACAGTTGTAGGTCTTGATGCAGTCTTGTTATCTTCTCTTGTCGTCTTTTCTAATTATTCTATATCCATTTTGGGTGGGAGCAGAGAAGAGATCAGATGACGTACAGTTTAACTGATTGTTATCTGAGGTGTTTCGCTAGGACACTAATACTGTGCAAGTGAGGCAGAGAATAAATGATGCTGGTAGGAGACTGCTGCTATATATGAGTGACAGAATGGTGTCAGAAAAGATGCCTGGCAGTGAGTGCCATGGGCTCTCAGGTAGTAAGAAGCGAATAGGCATGGGCATCACTTGACTGCTCTGCGATACCTAGTGCATCCAGTGCAATGTGAACTTGTAAAGTAAATACAAGACAAAACTTGTTGAAGTGGGGTGGGGAGGAAGAGTGTTCCCACACACAATGTTGAATTAATTTTGAACGAAGGGCCATGGTGCAGTGTGGATTTTAAAAGGTACCACAGCCACAAATTCACAGAAATCATTTGGTATCTAAGTGCAATGATTCACATGCAGACTGTTTCAGGATGCCCTTAAACTGCTGATTGTTCTTCTAGTTTCAAATTTACTTGGGAAAAGATAATTCTTTCCCTTCTTTCTTTTATTCTTTCCGAAGCTTCTTTCAGTGCCCTCTGACTGAGGAAAAAAAACTTTGTTCCAAGCCAGTAAAGCAGCTCCTGKTTCAAAAAGCTGCTTAAACAAGATAAGAAGTCGACTCAAGGAAACTAGGTCCAAGGAAATGCTGAAAAGAGTCTACCTATGCACTGCTGCTTACAGCAGTCTGCTGGGATCGTGGCATTACAGAATCCCCTCAGTTGGAAGGCAACTTGGAGGCCATCTAGTCCCATGTCTTGCTTTAAAGTAGGATGAACACTAAATTCCAACCAGGTTACTCAGCGCTTGCCCAGTTGGGCTTTGTAACTGTAAAAGGATGGAGACTCCACAGCCTCTTTGGGCAACCTCTTCCAATGTTTAATTATTAAATTGATAGTTTATTAAATAGTAATGTTTACAACATGTAGACAATGAAATTGTAATATAATTATGATTATGTAACTGATAGGTTGGTATCACTGTAATTCTGGGACTGTAAAAATAGCACACAGAAGTCAAGCAGAGCATCCATCAAAACACACTTACCTTGAAAATTCTGGTCTTTGCTGACCATAGTGGAAACTGGGTTGGCTTCTGGCTTCAAGCATGTTAATTTGCCAGCAATAAGGATTTTGAAATAGTTTGAGGCCATTTATTTTTTTAGAGTAATGATGCAAATACAGCAAATTGCTCCATCACCTGAGTATTTTATTTTAAATAAGCAGTACTCTGGCAGTATTTAAAATGTAAGACTTCACAAGAGAATAACTGCCTGGCACTGCTGATAATCACTTTTAGAGCATGACAAGCATCTGTCTCCAGATGGTGGTCTGTGTTCCACATCCTTCTCCTCTATGGTAAATGGAAACATGTACTGCAGTAGTAATCTAAAGCTTCTTGTAACTTGTCTTTGTTTGTTGCAGCTTTGGTTTGCTTTCGTTAATGGATTTTCTGGGCAGATCTTATTTGAGCGATGGTGCATTGGTCTGTATAATGTGGTAAGTGCTACATGATTTGACTTGATAGTGCTTGGGACTTGTATGTTATTTTGTTGTGTCCCATTTCTCACAGGTAACTCTCTTGGATGTATGTCAGGAAAGGTGAGTTCATTTGTAAAAGCCATTTTGAATCCACCCTGAGGTAGATAAAAAGTTCATTTTTGGATGGTGTTTTTATCGCAAAAATAAATTTCGGAATACGCCTTGAAAATACACGTTGGGCCTAATATAGCCTCCATAAAACTCCACAGCTTTTAGATGGAATTTAATTTCTTCTTTGAAAGCATCTTCGGTCTTTTGTACTGAATATTTTGCTGACTGTTCGTGTTCAGAATAGTCAGAGTCTTAATATTTGAGTTTTGATATTTTTTTTTTTTCCTCAGACCCTGTAACAGTTAGATGCTCAGAGAAGTGTCATGCAGATGCTTTRGGTTGACTCGTGCTACATTAGGTACAAAACGGGAAGTAGCATCGCTGTTTCACCAGCGTTGTTCACTTGAACCAAGAGCAGGATGCATCAGTCCAGGAGTGATTTCTGATTTTCGCCGTGCTCTGCTGAGTGCCACACTGCCACATGGCTTTATCACTTTAATCAATAATATTATTTAATCAGTAACATTGATTAAAGTCTGGAGGATCTCTGGGACCAAGTTCCCTAGCATACCATAGACCTGTGCTGGTGTTTTCAACAGGGTTACCTTTGTAATGTTACTGATGAGTGGCCTGGCGTCTGGATTTATAAGCCATTAGGACACTTTGTCAGTGCTGAAAAATCCTTTGCATTTCTCTTTGGAGGGAGGAAATTTAATTTTTTTCTTTAAGCAGACTCATTCCAAATATATGGTAATACAGAAAAGGCAGCAAATTATCTCTATTGCTGAGCAGTGTTAATGGAAACACTTAACTTCTGTCACATTAATCTTAAAATGATGGCACAAACCCTCATATTCCGTAAGATTTCATATTCTTCGTGGAAGGTATTTATTCAGGGATTTTTCCACTCCCTTGATTCCCTTCACCCTAATTTCTTGACCATTACTCAGTCTCTGTCATTCATGTTTAGATATTTGCATCTATTATCTTTAAACCTGATTTGATGGATCTACCTACCCTCCATAAAGCTTATGGATGAAACTCATCTTCGAGAATCAGTGAGGTAGAAATTAACCCTTGTTTTTTAAGGTCAGTATTTTCTAAAATGAGAACTGGTTACGGAGACTCATGAAGAATCAAGTGCTGGTAGGATATTAGGGACTTCCACAATTGGAAGGGGTTAGATTTTAAAGTGGTTTTAGCTCTGTCATTCTCTTCTGTGCAGATTAACCCTTTATTTTATTAGTAGTCTTATTAAAATATTAAGTGTAGGAGATCATAGTAGCATTGTAATTCCTGCTTTTGCAGTGGTTTACCTTCAAAACCAAAAACACTAGAAGATTTACTTTAAGTGAGAATGTAAATTCCCCCATAAACACAGGAAACCTGGGGAAATACCTTAAAGCTGTATGAGAACGTGCCCTTTTTTGGAATATATTGGACCAATGGTCTTCGTTTCAGTTCCCCACTCCCAGTCTACTGCCATTTCAACCATCTGGTTTATCGCTTTATGAGCAATAGTAGTACATTCCCAGTTGGATTTAGGGATGTAATTATTGATTCTCACTAGTCTCTAGTCCTCTGTGTTGCTCTTTGTCTACTCCTTGACTGCCAACTCGCTGCTGGTGGGAACCACAGCCCAACTTTTGCAAGCATGCACACATGCTAGAAACAGTTCATAATTTCAAGCTGTTTCTTAACTTCAGGAACACTTCTCAAACTGTTAAAGATATATATATATATATATATATTTGTACAGGATTAGAAATTATTTTTCCGATATAAACTGTTAATGTAAAAGGAGTTGAATGAAGTTTAGTATTCAGACATGCACACTGGTATTATTTTCACTCTGTGCCTGCACTGCAGACTGCAAGAAGTGTGGATACCCAAGCTGGCTTTAAATGAACTGCCTCTGTTCCTGGAAACACTTTAAAAGCAGCAATGTGGGACTCAGCAGAGGCTAGTTTACTTTGCTTCTGGCAAAGTGTCCTGCTGCCTCTCCTGGAAGGCTTCCGAGGCTTGGTCATCTAAGCATCTGCCCATAGCACAGACACATACTGCAGTTAATTTGTTCATATCAGTTCATGCCTGCCTGGAGAATCCCCAAAGTACCATAATACAGAATGGTCTTTGTTTTCAGTAGATTTTTTTTTTAATGTGATTTCCACATTTGCTTGGTCTGTAAACTTAGCTTTGGTTAAGCATATTACATATTTAATTATGGCTACAATTGCAGCTATATTTGAACCCATTCCCACAAGGCTTTTTTGAAAAAGTACATTTTGTCTTCCCTTTGCAGTCTGATGCGTTTTACCCTCACTAGATTAGCTGGTACATCAGAAACTACTGATGCTTAACTTCTTGTGTTTAAGCGAATTGGTTAATAGTATGAATTTTCTCTCATGCTTCTTTTGTTCATAAGTCAATATTTGAGAGTTATGAATTGCTGAAATTCATGTTTGGACATTTGAAAATTATGTCAAATAACACGCTAGTTGGTAATAAGCCTTCGCTGAAGTCTGTGGGAATTTTGCTATTGTCTAGATACTGAAATATTATCTGAGATCCACTTAAAACTAATAGCTGCTTTTAATTAGTATTTGCTTTCCTTGCAGATTTTCACAGCGCTGCCACCCTTCACTCTGGGAATTTTTGAACGATCGTGTACTCAAGATAGCATGCTTAGATTTCCACAGCTATACAAAATTACTCAGAATGCAGATGGGTTCAACACAAGGGTAAGGGAAAGTCTGTTTCTTTAAGAATAACCATGAGCATTCTTATTTTCCATGTATTTCTCATCAGAAAATACCTTATTCCCCACTGTTACTTCTGCTTTATGCTAGCCACTGAGATTAAGATAATGTTCTGCCTCCCAGTTCTTTTCAAAGGATTATATTTTTTTATTTAAAAAAAAAGTCCTAGTTTTTAAATAAGAATTTTCTGGTGTGGCTTCAACTGAAACTGATCCTGAAATATCCGTAAACTTTGATTCAAAGTAAGGTCTGTATCTGAGTATGATTTTTCAATTCACAACTACTTATAAATGGTGAGTTTACCACTTTCATAGGAACCGGATAACATCGCCTGGATTTTATTTAATGTACAAGTTGTTATCATGCTGTCTACTAGGGGGCTTCTTCACAATTAGTATAGCTCTGTTCCCATAGTTCTTTTGGAAAAATAAAATTTGAATTGGTTTATTTGGACTTTGAGTTTTGAAGAACCCATTTTACTTCATTTTGCTATTTAAATGCTGGAAAATGCCAGCGTTTGGAATTCTGTCTTTATTCCAGAACAGGCACATCTAAATGTACTTCTGAATCAAGGAAGCTGTATGATTGCTTTGTTTAGAGAGGAAATTGTAGAGTATGTAAAGCTCTAGTTTGTGCAAAACGGCATTATCTGTAAGTTAAAAATTGTGGGGCACAAAGTATTTGCTCATTAAAAGAAATAGAACATTTCGTAGTACTGAATCAGTCTTTTAAAATCATTCTTTGAGGTAAGTAAAGAAGGGTGACTCCATCTGCTGTATTTTGATAAAGATCTTAAATTGCAAGCACGCTTGCCTATTATATTTTAAGTTGTTAGAATAAAACCATCCAACTGGACTAATGTTTTCTTATGAAAGAGCAGAAACTGTAGGAGGAAATAGATCCTGCAGAAGTTCAGGTATTTCAATTCAGGACAAATATTGTCTGACTCTAAACTACACAATGAAGTGTTTGTTAGGAGTTAGAGAGAGGTCAAGAGTTTTGGACTTTACTGATGACTTGGTTTGTTTTCCCTCAGGTTTTCTGGGGTCACTGCATCAATGCCCTGATCCATTCCATCATTCTTTTCTGGTTTCCACTGAAAGTGCTGGAGCATGGTAAGGGCTTCATTATTTCTTACGTCAGTAACTGATGTTCAGTCTTAGAGAGCCCAGTGTGTTTGCAGAACAGGAGGTCGTGACAAGTCCCCAGAAAATAATGCTGACAGACAGTTCAGTAGGCTATAGCTGCTGAACTTAGCTAGTTATCTAGTGGCTTTCAGAACTTACTCTAATTTAATATAATTATTGTTCGTATAGTGACTTTAATACGTGAAAAATTAAACTGCTGCTTTGCGAAAAAGTCTTACTCGAATACTGAATAATGTTCTATACGATGCCTTTTTTTTTGGTAGTGGGTTGAGATCTCAGCTTCTTACTGCATAATGTTCTTACAGCAGCTGTATTACAACCATTTGTTTTATATCTTGTTGGATCTTTCCTGTTCCGTAACGCAGTACTGTAAAATGTAGGATAAAATAGAGAGCTTTCACTACTGTTGAAGTCTGTGGAAAAAATGAATTAGCTGGAATGGAAGTAGACCAGATCAAGAGTCAGAGATATTGGGGAAATGAGACTTTGTTGTACAAATTAGGCTTATTAAATCTTGCTTTCCATTAAAGGTAATGCAATTACATGGTATTTCAGGGAACAGTAAATCCCATATGGTTCCTGCCTAACTTTACAATATAGTTTCATGGGCAGGAAAAACCATGGGAAATCTGTTATTTTACTGTCGTAAGAAATAGGACTAGATCAGATGAGGAGTTTTGGGGCGGTGGGGGGGCAGGAAATAGAATTTATCTAAAACCATGAATTTTTCAAAACTGAAACTCTTTCCTGGAAAACATTAATTTCAAGAAAACCTTCTCAGCTCCAGGATTAATTGGGGAGGGGGTGAAAGAAAATGGAAAGGGAGGGAAGATGAACACTCACATCAGAGGCATGATGGTAAAGATACTTGTGGGAGGTAGGTTCATGTTTCCCTACCTGACTGAGTAAAATGTCAGTATTGTATCCTTAGTGGCAGCTTCACACGCTGTCTGATGGACCATACAAGAAAGGGACTTCCCTTTCCTCTGTATGTGGGCTGGGTTGAGTTTTGGGAGAGAGGGGTTTTTATGGTTGATTGTTTTTTGTTTTGATTTGGGGGGTTTTCTTGTTCTGTTTCACTATTTTTATGAGAAATGTTAATCTTGAATAGCTCTTCTTTAAATCCAGCTACAGAAATTTTAGGCTGATGTCTGTAGTGGTTACGGTTAAAGAAAAATACATGTTTTTCTAACTAATTCCTAAATAGATAAYGTACTTTTAATTTCAACAACTTAAATGATAAAACTGGAATACTCACCCTCTCAAATGGTAACTTTCTGGGTTGCTTAGTTCGCTTTCCGAAGAGGAATGAATATTGAATTTTCAAGTTTCTTTGTATTTCCAAGTGAAAAAGGGATTTCAATGCCAGAGACAAAAATGTGCCGTTCACACTGGGATGTTTTTTAAGCTCTCGAGTTCCTTAGAATGTGAAGTGCATATAGTCCATGAATGGGCATTTGTATAGCTTTAGAAATCAATGTTCACTGAGCGTCCTGCTGTTCTCATTAACAGAAATATCATTCCTTTCAGGACTGCTTAGCCTCCCAAAGTGGAAGGTCATGGAAATCACTGAAAAAAAGGCATTAACTTACTGCATTAAAATGTAACTTTAAAAAAATTCAGACTTACACCAAAAATTATTCAATTACTTAAATGTGCACTGTGATGTTGCACTAGAGCAATATACTGGCAGAGTCACTAGGTCAGTTTATTCTAGATCTATCAAAACCGATATGTATTTAGGCATGCCTTTTTCTTAATAAACTGAGCCTTCTGGCATCAGCAGGGTTCATTGGACGTGGAAGGCTCAATTCTCTAGTGCTCTTTACCTTTTTCATTGACACTAGAGGAAAGAGCAAAGTGACTGTTAAAACTTGATGTGTATTTGTGAATGATGTGGTCAATGCCTGAAGCCACAGAGTACCAGGGGAGGAGTTGGGCTGATAGAGATGCCAGTGGCTAGAAACCAAACCAATTCCTAACCAAGCTGTCTCAGGCTTTAGCTCCTGCTGCAATGTTAGCGACTAGTCTATATGCTGCTGTTTCTTAGTAGTTGGGGTTCAAAATAGAAAAGAAAGCAGGGATATAGAACCAGCAACTTCTGGAAATTATTCACAACCTGCCAGTTCTTTGGAGACAACCACATGCAGCCATTGTAGAAGAAAATCATAACAAGTAGCTTGGGGTAACTGTACTGACTAAATATATAGTCTTTCTACCTGTAAGCTGGGCAGAGTATTCACCACAGAGGTCAGGGTGTCAGGGACTCTTCTATGTAGACTTAAAAATTTACTTCAAAACTTTACAGTTTCTGGAGATCTACATTACAGGAACATAGTTAACTAAGTAGATGACCCTAGTTTAAGAATGCTAGGTCCAGTTTTGCAAATAAGTCTGGCAAAGTGGTACCCTCATAGTAGAAGCACTGTGCTAGGCAGTATGTGTTTAGGAACAGGTCCAAGGTTTTATCTTAGGCCTTTTTCATCCCTGCTGTTTGTGTGTTTCTCTAGCAATTGTCTTAAAACCTGTGGAAGTAGCAATATTTATCATGCTTGAGTAATGCTTGAAAGTTCCTGTGAGTACGAGTTCATTTGGCATTAGTGTGGCTGTCRAATGTGCTTTCGTGGTGTTCCGGTTTTATTCAACAAGGGCTAAGAAAGACTAAACAGACATTTGAAGTATTGCCAAGGTTGGCACTTCCAAATGGTAGATTAACATGTACTTACCCTTGTGCACACTTGACTAGAGAAAGGGTGCGTGGAGACCGAATGCTGCTCAGTTACTGAATTAACTTCCAGTAAGATGTTTTAGATATTGCATGTGTCCTTTATAGATGAATCTTTTGTGGCTTTTCTTAATTCAGCTCTATTTCACCGTAAATCAGCTGGTGTTTTTCAGGCAAAGCAAATAATGGGATCTGTTAGAGGTGTCAATAAGTAGTACAGAACAGATAGCAAGAGAGGAAGTGACACTGACATACCTCAGCTTTTATAGACAAATTACACATTAGGGTCTGGCAAACACTGCACTTTCGCTAGGACGGCTTCTGACAACCAGGGCTATGGATATATGCTCTATCCAAGCGTTGTCTGAGGCCTGGCTTAGCACAACTTCCGCATTACCAGTTATTTTCTCCTGAAAATCTCCTTGTTATTTCATCCATTCTGTTGATAAACTGATTAACAAATGTGGTAATTTTTCTTTCTTTCAGATGCAGTATTCACAAATGGCCAGGGAATTGACTATTTATTTGTTGGAAACATAGTTTACACTGTAAGTTTGTGTATCCTAGCAATTTTTGAATGGTAGAATTTCTTTACACTTCTTTTATACCATCAGAAAATGGTGTAAASCAGAAGAAAGTGTGCAAGTAAAATAAAATCAAACTTAATGTTGTGTGCATGACTTTCCCCCCTTCCCGCACCCCCCTCCCTGCCCCTACCCTGACATGCACCAACAATGTCTTCTGCTCTGTCCTTCCCCCATCCCATGCTGCCAACGCCCTGGGTTGGTACTGAAATGGTAGTAACTTTTTAGGTGTAAAGGGGTGATTGGGCCATGAACACCTTTGAATTTGAGAGTGTTAATACTGAAATTGTCTTTTTTTTTTYTTTTCTTTTTTCTTTTTTCCTTGCAGTATGTTGTGGTCACTGTTTGTCTGAAAGCTGGCTTGGAAACAACTGCGTGGACTAGAGTAAGTACTCTTCAGTATCTTTTATTTTATTAGCACACCTTTCTCCCTAATGAGTATTAATACAGAAAAGAAGTAGTAAAAATCATTTGAGGCTTCAGTGTTTTAATTGGATCTTTCATGTAAGGATAAACTGCTAAGCTCCATAAGTACAGGATGTGAGAGGAGAATGAACTCATAGATCACACGATATGTGTGATGAAAAAGGGCAGCCTGTCAGAAGTGGGAAGAGTAYGCTAGAAGTATATTGCCAACATATCTAAATATTTAAAATTGAGAAAATTTTGCATGAAATCAACATACTACTGTAATTGCTTAAGGAAATAGATCAAGAACATCATCTTTGTACTCTGTAGCTCCTTTAAAAATTAATGCAATAAGGAATGAAAGGTGTCTGCCCACAGATAAACAACTGGGCTTTGAAAACGTCTTTGAAGCTAGTAAAAGGCACTCGTGACTTCACATTGGATGAGATTTTTTGTTTGGAAACTTATAGTAATAGGGATTTTAGTCAAACGGTTATGTTGATTCCTAGATTTGAGTCATTTACTTGCAATGAGTGAGTGCTCTGTTACTGGTAGGTGTCAGAATCTGGCAGGGCAGTGACCTCCAAAGAATACAGGGGGTAGGAGGGTTCCTGTGTTGATGAACCTTCAACACCCTTCTCCCCGTCTTTCCCCCGGCCCCTCTGAAACACTGGTCTTTTGATTTTGATGGAGTCCCTGTTTCTCCACACCTGTGAGATACCTTATGGGAATCGAGTTTTCATGGTACACTAAGACACTCTGCCTTCAAGATCAAGCTGTTTTGAGGATTCTCATGTTCTTATTTTACCAGTTTCTTGGAGGGGCTTGGCTTGAATCTCATAACCTCGTTGCTTCTGTTCGTTGTAAAATGTTTTCTTTCATTCCTCACAGAGGAATTGTTAAGATTAATAAGCTGATGTCTGTTCCGAATTTTGAAGATGAAATGTTATCTGTATGGGTTCTTTAATTATTAGGGAGATGCTAATATTCTCTGCCTCATTCTCTCATCTGAAAACAGAATCTGTTCTTCTTTTGCTGTTGCTTATACATAAGTTCTATGTTGTATACCAACATTTCAAAATGCAAAAATACTTAAACAAATTAATCCCTCGTGCACTAGAAGAGGATATATCCAAGTCTGCATTGGAGGCATGTGAGCCTGTTTAGATCCTGTTATATTGTGAATTGTCTGATGCTTTGTCCTCTCTCCCCTTCCCTGGGTAATTGGTATCTTTTCAGTCACTTGGGGATAATCGTGATCCCCTCTTTTCTAAAATTTATTTTAAAAGATACCATAATGTTTAGTAGATCTCAGTGTTCTTTAACACTGGCATTTTATAGAGAAATTATTGTTATGCACAGAAAAGTCGTYGTGTTTAGAATCAACTTGTTTCTATATACACTTCTAATTCCTGTCCCATTGCTTGGACCAGTGACTCTCGTCATCTTGGAATCTGATGTTGGTTACAATTATTGTTTCAGCTGTGAGTGAATCAACACACAGAGAATCTTAAGTTACTTGAAAAGTATTAAATGTACAACATTGAGTTAAGCCTCTTCTCCATCATCAAGTGGATTGGTTACATGCAATTTGTTCTTGAGAGTGAGAGGGACACTGCCACTTGGGAGAACATGATGGGTTCAGCTGAAAGCTTTAAATAAATACTGCAGATTCAAAGTGGTTGGGAGCCTGGTATATCCAGTAGGTAGTGTGGAAAGAAAGGCTTTGGTAAAAGTGGTAACACGATGCATAACAAAATCCGCACATTGGAGCTGTGTGGAGCAGCTTCATGTTACGTGTTACCTATCTGGAATACTGCAGTAGGCTTTTTCCCAAACATTTATAGGTTTTTTTCACTGTTTTACCACACTATATGAACTATTTCAGATAAATATGACGCACAGGATAGCCATACGGTGTGTCTAGTTTTTATGTGAGAGAACCTCGATATCTTTTTTCTGACTGTCATTCATTTAACACATCTGATGGACTTGCTTCTGCTTTGCACATGAATTCTCCAGGGGTAAATGACAGAGATCAGTGGAGAATCAACAGTGCAAAGGTTGGTGGGCTGAGTGTATGAGGAACATTTCCAAGCAGGGCAAGGAGGGCTCTTCCTGAAACCAGAAGCTCTTTTAAAGGTAGAGAAGCAATTCAGGCAGGTACAAGCCTGAGATGAAGCAATGATTGGGACAACCATGAGAAGAAGATAAAGACAACATAAAACGAGCAAAGTCTTTGCTGAGCTGGAAAGGGCAAGATGAACAGCTGCAAAACTCAAACTGTCCTACCAGCAGACTGGGAAGAAAAACAGAAGGGAGACAAGAAAAAGAGATGATGTCATTTCACTAGCATAAATACACCTCCTACAAAATAAGAGTATGTCTTAGATTGGTTTCCCTGCTTGCTTTTATCTTTACTGTTTTTAATCGTAAAGTCTGTAGGAGTTTGCAGCTTGGAAGCATCAGTCCAAGCTATTCTGAGCCTTCTGTCCACTTGGTTGGAAGGAAGGCTGTGGCTCAAGAGAAGGTGTCATGTCCTTTTGAGAAAGCAGTGCTGGTGCTGTTCTGCCATTGGATGGGCCTGGCTTTTCTTTAAGACGAATTCTTGCAGCAGCCTTGCAGTACTTGTTCTTTGGGGATCTGAGCACTATAGTTGCTCACTGTGGCAGGGCTTTATTTTAGTCAGAATCTTGACATGAATTGTCCCCAGTTTTCAGAAAAGTAAGTAGGCTGAAAGGATAAAATCCCCTACTTCCTCCAAGCATTTTTGTTTGTTGTTTTTGTTTGTTTGATTGTTTTTAAAAAAAAATCCTTCCAATCTCTTAGTTTTATTCACATTAAAACTGAATCAAAAAATGTGTTTGGTTTTGGTTTTTGTTTGTTTGTTTTGTTTTTTAAATAAAGCAGTTGCTGGTCAGATCTCCTGGGTGAAACAGAGTAAATAGCAAAATTTGAAAACAAATCTTCCTGCCCACTGTGTCTCTCCAGGAAGGGGCCTATCCTATGTCCTGCTCATTAGCCCAGCAACTTTTAAGGTTGAACAAAATTCCGGCTTTCTGAGAGTGCCTAGAAGAGTGTTCTTTCCATCGCCTCTGACGTTTTGCCATATGAATGCTTCTACTGTAAGGCAGCCTCCAGTTGCTCCCAGCTATCTGCCAGTCTGCACTGGTGCTGCAGACTCCTTGCTTGTTTGTTTTCACTGCCTGTGCTGGAGAAAGCTCGTCTTTCCAAGGATGCTCAGTGCTTTCAGAGGAGGAGCAATCTTCTCCTTCCAGAAGTTTGTGTCTGTTTCTCAGCGGGCAGAACACAATACTCAGTTAGACACTTCTTTGGTTCTCAGACATACTGTTCAAAAAGTCAACAAATACAATCATCAAATAGGAAGTATAAAGCTGAGAACTAAACAAACACACTGTGTCCACCACAGCAACCAGTGTGTGAATTCATTCCCATGTTCCTAAACTCCTATGTAGTAGTAATTAAGATTTATGCAGGTACTTCTCTGAATTGGAGCCAAAGTCATCAGCCACAGGAGTTGTTGGCATCCAAAAAAGCTGGAGCCAATAATGAGCTCAGTTGCTTGTTACAACTGAAATTACGGATTCCATTCACTGCAGTGTAAAAGTAAAACAGCTTAAATCATCCTGAACAGCAAAATAGTTTGGGTGTGTAGGAAAAATGACTTTCTTTAATGCAACTGAAACGAAGTCTGTGCTGGACATGTTCTTGGTCACTTTAATACTACTTTTATTTACTCTTAGTGAGTCTACAGACTAAAGAACCTGTAGAGATATAAACTGTATTGCATACCTGTAAATCACTTAGGACACCTTTAAAACAAAAAAAGCAAAGCTGATCAGATGTTGATTTTGGTAGTGTATTACACAGCACTCAATCTTCCTCTGTGAAAGGTGTGTGAGTGGGGCGCATGGCTTGTATGCATACACTCTGCCATAAGGGATTTGTCCATGTGAACTTTAACCTGAGCCTTTGAAAATTTCTACCTTGATGTATGTGTTGAATCTGGCATGTGCACAACTGGAAGCAAGAGCTAGATGAGAGAAATCAGAGTTCCAAAGAAAATCTGATGAGTTTTTGGAGCTCCAAGTAAGACAAATTGGCTGAGAAGATTATCTGTCTGCCCTGTTGCGAGGCAAAGATTAAAGAGGAGAACTGGTTTATGCTGTTTAAACAACCTGTGCTACTGGCCTGAAACCAAGTGCGTTAGACAGGCCAGAGTGAGACCGACAGAGACCTGAACAGAGAATTATCTATAGGTTAGGTGGACAGAGGAAGTGCCCTGTGTTGACTCTCCTTCTTTACCTGCTCCTTGACAGTTCAGTCACCTGGCCGTCTGGGGAAGCATGCTGCTCTGGCTGGTGTTCTTCGGTGTCTACTCTGCCATCTGGCCCACGTTTCCCATTGCACCAGACATGCTGGGGCAGGTCAGTATGAACGCTTGGCTGCACGGTAAGCTGCTCAGCACAGTGCCCCACTATCACCAGCGCTGCTGYTTGCTGCTTCCTGAACACTCTCACAATGCTTGGAAAGGAATTGTGCTCTAGTAAGAGCACTTGTACTTCATTTTAACCTTTTTTTAATCCCTACATTCATTTAGCTTAATCTCCTCATTAGAAGAGCTCTTTTTCTCCCCAAAAGTGACATCATACATGATTATATGCGCTGTGGATACTATATGACAATTCTCAGTTCAATTGGATAGCAGTGAGACTGGCTCTTTCATTAGTGCTTTCCTAGTAAGACTCTTGTGCGTTTGACAAAATGCCAGGTAGAAATTTAGTTTATTTGTTTTGGGGTTTTGGTTTTTTTATCATGGATTCTTTCTCTTCCATATATTTTGCTTTCATGTTGTTCCTTTTTTCCTGCATTTGTTTAAAATAAACCAGAATTTACTTGAGAATAGGATGAGATGGTCAGAAGCAGAAGGGAAGCTGATACGTTACTGGTCCCTTTATAATACTAGAGGAATTTTGGACTTGTTCCTTCAGTGTCAGCTGAGTTCCATCCAGGTGGCGAAATTTTCCCTTTGGTGTCATTATTTCAACCCATGGTGAGAAGATTGAGTCACGAGCCTGTCAGAATTGCTCAAGAGCCTTATGCATATTTAAAACAGGGGGTTACAATGAACAATGAAGGACTTAAACGTATGGTGAAAAAGTTATTCTGTAGAAGTGGAACTGCTGTCAAAATGACCAGAAAAAGGTATTTTGTAATAAGGTTAAAGTTTTCTTTAATGCAAAGATGCATACAGAAAGAAGAAAAGCAAACTAATAGTTTTAACAAAGAATCTAAGCATATTTAACTCATGTCACCCTTGTGTACTAGAAAATAATAATAAAAGCAGCCAAGTGTTGGCAAGCCAATTAGAGATTTTCGAGGTTACTCTCATGTTTGCACTCAACAAGAGCAGTTGGGCATGATTTTGTTACTCTTCTGGCCTAATACATATTTTATTGTCTTGTGCTTAAAACACCAGGGATAATGGAGGCTATGGTAGGTTTTCATGGGCAGCTTTTTACAGCAGAGTGACAGCTGACAGGCTGGGATCAGCAAGTAAGTGACTGACAGGCAAAGCCTCAGTCCTCTGATAGTATTTCATGGTGATCTTTGTGTGTTTCACAGCACATACAGCATCAGTAGCTCTAATTCACATTTTCATATATCAAGCAGAAATTTGGCTTGAGTATCATGCAGAGCCACGAACTACTTGTCCTCCGCGGCGGACTTCTAGTGCTGCCATTAACATGTCAGCCTTCTAAAACACAAACGATAAGGTGAGCTGTTCCTTCATACAAGAAGGGTCAGACCATCAGCTTTAGCTTGGTGTTGCGTTTTTTGTGTGTGTTTGTTTGGTTTTTTGGGTGGGTTTTTTTTTGTTTTTTGGTTTGTTTTTTTTTTTTTCCAAAAGTAGTTCCCACTTTTTTAATTGCAACTGCAACAAAACTCATATTGTGTTGGTCATCAACATTTGCTCCAACATAAACTACAGGTCTCGAACAAAAGCTTCATGTTAATAAGGCTTTGGTTTTGCTTGAATATGTTTTTAGAAAGTGTTTCTATTTAAACTTTGGTTTTATGCTCTGGTTTTCTGACATTATGACTTGAGAAGTGGTACTTATATCTTACTGAGATGAAAATAATCTAATATACTTTTTTTTAATGGAGAACACATTTACTTTGAGTGTGTAGTCCAGTACTTGCGGAGCTGTGTCCCTGGGTCAGTAATCATCAATCAAAGACGTTAAGGATTGTTCATCATTCTAGAAAGACACTTTTGAATACAAGCAGTAAGAAATAATCTGTTGTATGGCTTTCAGTGTGTGTGGAACAATACCATTCTATCACAGTTTTCTTGTATTTCTGAGAGAAGGAGCAGCAGTGGAAGAGAATGGATTTTTTATTTCCTTTATCTTTTTGTAAAATCAAGCAAAGCTCCCAAGGTAAGGGGAACTTGCTTACCACTTGCATTAACTTATACAAAGTCTCTTCAGTAATCAGTTACTGTCATAAAACTAATGGTGAAATGAGCTTGGATCATGCTAGGCTCTAGTCAGTAAAATGAAATGCCTTGCTGCTTCCCAGACTTAAGCTATTCCTTTACTCCTGCGATCTTCTTTTCTGCATTTACAAGTAATCAAGGTATCTTAAAAGCAAAATGAGACAGTGAAAAACTTACTTTGTTTTGGTTTTAAATCTTGCTAGTGTATCTTCAAATAAACTGAACTCCAGAATATTTTAGATCCTCATACTATGCAAATCCAATAGCACTTGAAGGGAGCTGTTTTTAACTGTAATACTCATCTAGCATCTGTGCCAGCCAGGACTTTGTGCCATCAGTAGAAGGCATAGGAGGTGCAAAACATTTTGTTCTGTCCATTCATCAATTGTCAGCATGGAGCCTTGCAGACTTTTAAGTATGTGAAAAGATGCTTTGTTTCTGCYGGGATTTATTAAACCATTTTCACTAAGTATTTCTTTCTCTTGCCCATTATATCTTGAGCATTCTCACAGGGAAAATAATACCCTTTTTTTTCCTCCTTGAGGGCAAAGGGAAGCAACTTAGTTATTCTCTGCTGTCAAAGAGTCAACATATTTCTTCTGTTTCCACTACAGTATTTATAATAGAATACATGTAACATAATAAGACAAAGCTGTGATAAAAATCTCAATAGTCCTTAATAGAAGTTTTCTAATAGTATAACATCTGGTACTTTGAAAGTAAACTCTCTGGCTGTTTTGGGGGAACATTTTCAGACACACAAATAATATTTTCCTTTAATAGTATCAGAAGCAATAATGTAAGACCAAGGAGGCCCTCTGATAGCTCTTTTGGCTTTCCTGAATATTTGTATTTTTTTTAAGAGAAGTTCTTTTTGTATTTGCAGAGAACAGTGACACTGAGAAAAGTCAGTGCGTATTTTTTTGTCTTGCTGTTGGAGCCAGGATACTTGTATAGGGGCTGGGTTATGAACGAGCGCTTCCAGATGACAGCATTTTGTACAATATGTAAATCCTTTCCCACCTTCCAGTAGTTATGACTTACCACCACAGATTGTTGGCAACAAGTAGGTACCGATGTTTTTAAAAAGTGCTACCCACTTCAATACTCCTTAATTAAGAGGTGGTACAGAAATGTGCTGCTCTAAGGATGTGAGTGCCTTTTTAATTAYCGTTTTCCTGAACTTCAGGGGCTTGTGGCTCATAACCCAGTGGTATTTTGTTGACCAGCACATTAGCCATAGTCCTGCCATCATGCAATCCTGGGTATTCTGTTTGCCTTGGGGATGGGAGTTTGGTGCTCCGAAGGGAACAGTGAGCAATAACATGTGTGTTCATTTCTTGCATATATCATACAGGTGGTGTGAGTGAAATGCTGCTCATATTCTTTTCTTGTATGGTTGTCTTCATAGGAATTGTAGCATACTTTAGGTTTATGGGAATAAAATTACACTGTATGGGATCAAAGTCTGTGTGCAGGTATTCCCACCCATGCACATACCTAGATACCTGTAGCTGAAAGCATGTGTATGTATACAAGAGGATGTTATATATGTGTATGAAAGTGATCACGCTTTGAGTCTTGATCCAGACATTATCCAAGATGAAGAACCACAGATATCTTCCTTCCCCACCCCAAGCTAAAATACTGTATTTTTAGTGTTTTAAGGGAGAGTGGGGGTGGCAGGGAGGGGGTGTTCCCATCACCCCTCTGAAGCATCTGTTATTGGTTGTGGATGAAGAAAGGACTACTATTGAGCTGTGGGGTTTGTTTTGTTTTGTTTTTTTGCAATCTATTTACCTTAATGCAAGTGTTTGTGTTTTGTCTCTACCTCATTAGTTGTTGTTACAATTAAGGAAATGCCTTTAGGAAGATTAGTATCAGTCTCATTTTTTCAGCTTGAAGGAGAGGGGGTAAAAGAGTGGGGGTTTTAATCTGGTTTTGAGAGGTCATACATTGTGGCTAATCCAAAGTGCAGGTTAGTAATTTCTAGGTTTTTACACTTCTGCTTTGTGCTGTATGTGGTCATATCTCAGAACTGGGGTTTAAAAATCGTTTTGAGTTTGGAACCCATTATTTTGATCTCACGACGGCATTAGGAAGCCCTTTCTCATCTGAGGCCTCCAGTTTCCTCACAGCTGGAGGTATTGAAGTTGGAGCTGCTGTACTTCCCAGTTACTTTTGTACAACTGCAGCTGAGAGGAGATTCATCAAAATCACAATTCAAATAATTGTTGTACCACCAGCTCAGCTTCTGCATAGTGGAAACAGCTACAYGTAAGAGCCACTCTCGTGCCTTCACAGCTCTAATGGCAGGCTTGCTTTTTGTTTCCTAGTGCTGCCAACATCCTTGACAGAAGATATTTCTTTTTTTTCCAGCTAAACTGTCAAATTCTTGCTAGGTTATTTGTCTACTTACATAAAGACATTAAGGAAGCTGTGCATCAGCTTTACCTGGATTAAGGGTGCTTTTTAAAAGATGCCAGTAATCGAGATCTCTGGTTGATCCCATGTAATGTGACAGTAGCAGGACTTAYTCATATTAATGGTTTGTCAAGAAAACATCTATCCCTCTTTTAGCAAAGCTTCCCATTCTTCTCTGTGTATGCCATTAGCAAGACAGGTTCACCTTAGCTATTGCACTAGGTTGTTGGCTTTTGTGGGTGGGAGGTGATCTAGAGGGTCTGATGGACTCTGGTTGCACAGCCAGTTTAGTAGCTGGCCTTCAGTCTGAAGCTGTCTTAAATCTTGCTGATTCAGTTATTGTTGAAGTGTGTGAGAAACCTGCATGGTTTGGAAGACTTGGAAACAAGGCAAAACAAAACCAAAAAATCCTGGAGGCAAGATAATAATCATTATTGTAACATCATAAACAGGTTTCATATTACTGCTTTTGCAAATCCACACTGAAATACTGACAGCTTAATGTACATTTTTGTGTTTTCCAGCATATTTTTGCCTTTCTCTCTACATTTGAATCTCTTTTCCAGAGGTCTCAGTTGTTGTTCTTTCTGGCTTCTCATATTTCCGCAGTTCGGTGCTAGTTAGAAAATTGGCTGTTCTGATTGTGGTTTGTTTGTCTGCAATGGGTTGCACATTACATTGTGGTGTCAATGTTTTGGTTGGTGGCAATGCTTCATCCAGCTGTTAGGCAGAAACCAGACTTTGCCTGCAGATTGAGGTCCTTAATGCCTGCTGATCGTGTTTGKTTTTATTATTATGCACAGCGGTCTCAATGGCACTTGATGTGGTTTTGGAACTTTTTCTGCAGTTTTGGACTAGGCTCTGAGCAGACAAATTAGACTAATGAAGCATGCATATATTTTTAAGCATCTGTTGAAGGAGTGGGTTGGTTGTTTTTATGAGCCACACATGGCTTTCAGAAATGAATCTCTCACTTTTAGATCCCTGGCATTGTGTTGTTCTATGTCATACACCAGAAAGATGAAAAAATTGAGATAAATGAAAATAAATATTTTAATAACTCCTCAATGTGAAACTAATAGATTGAACATGCTTATTTTCTGGAGGCTAACCCCCCAAAACATGCCACGTTACCTATTTGGCAACTCTGCAAACCTATCCTAATCAAACTTATCCCAAATACTTCTAAAATGTCCTGGACTTATTTCTCCTTTGGAACTATTTCATGAATGCTTTAAAGCAGGACTGCACATGCAGCTGTGCCCAGCACTGTGCTGGCATTTCTTATATAGAGCCATGTGAAAATAGGGTTAAGCCACAAGCACAAAAACTTGTTCTGGTTTGGGAACTGCCAGTGCAGAGCGAGGCAGTCAGCCAGCCTTCAAACCTCTCTGAACTCTTCATGTGCCCACCTTCGCTTTGGTCTTTATTCCTGCCATGCAGAAGAACTGTGGCTAGCAGACTAGCATGTTAGATGGGGCAGCAATAGGAGAGTGAGTGGAGATAAATGGTTACCTGCAGGTTGTACAGATGGTGCATAGGGTGTCAGCTGGTTTTCCTTCAGTGTTGCAGAGTAACCTGGACGCTAGCCGTGCTGTCTGCCAACGTCTGTTTGGAGATCAGGTAGCCTTAACAAGTTTAAATGCTGCTCAGTAGCTTAAATAGAAATACAGTGCACACACAGAACATTTACACTTCTGCGTAATTGGCAGATGATCCAGATTTATTGGTTTTGGAGTGGGTTATAGTGGTGTCCAGGAACAAGCTCCTTCACTCAGGATAGAATTCTCGTTCCATGGTAATGAACTGTGCTTCAAAAATTGCATCTTTTTTCAATTTGGAGTCCAGGGTTGCTCAATGTTCTTTAAAATTTCCCCAAATCACTTTTTCATATATTTAAAAGTAGCGAAGCCTTGTTGCATGCTCGTGGAAAGATATTTGGAAGATATCTTATTCGGTATTTTCTTAATTAGAAACAGCTGGCTTTTAAATATAGAAAAGCAGCTACTGTATTGTACTAGAGGCAGTGTGTACTGATACTCATGTCTACAAAAAAAGTCTGTGTTTTGAGCCCTGTTGACGAGCAAGGACAAACTAAGAACGTATGACTTGCCATACTGGATCAGAGCATTTCTGATGTAGGCTGTGTTGTGCATTAGAAACTTAAGGAGGAAAACCAAACAGCTCTGCAGTGTGGGTTTGTCATGTATGACAAGGGTTTGTGTGCATCTCGCTAAAAGAAAGAACTTTTTTCTGTTGGATAGAGTAACTGGAGAGTAGCTGAACAGTTTTTATGCCTCTTGCGAAGCGCTCGGCCTCTGTGGCACCTTTTGCAGATTAACTTTGTAGTCTAAGTGAGATGGGAGATGGATAGGGTGGGCTAGAGGGCAATGCGAGAGGCTTCGTAGCCAAGAGGCTTGGGTCTGCTTCTGCACGCGTTCATTATTCGGCACTCCTGTCTGTGGTTGTCATACGTGGGAACCAGCCACGTTTCCAGGCAGTGTGAAGGCATCAAGCAATATCCTGTTCCTGCATGGTGTTTATTGCCTAAATGGTCTGGCATGATGAGGATGGGCAGGAGAGAGAGGACATGAAAGTAGAGAGATCAATATGTTGTTGTTCCTATAATCTCTAGGACACAAAGGAAGGAGGTAGGGTAATTGTGTATGTAAGATCGTTTTTAAAAGAGCATTTAAGCTCATAGCAATGAAGCTGTGGCTCCTTTAGAAAATAAGAGGAGCAGCAGATGGGATCTATTCCAGAGGGCAGGAGGTGACTGTCTGTGAATTGGAATTAGTGGTTTTATAGCTTGCTTTGGTCACACTTAAGTTGCTTTGTTTTCTGATGGATGCAGGAAAGCCGAGATAGCAGATATTTGGGGKTTGGTTGGGATGTTGTTTTTCTTTTCATTCCTTGGGGACAGGAGGGTCATGTTATGTTTTTATTTGAATTTACGTATTATAAAGGGGTTTTGTTTGTGGGGGATTTTTTTGTTTGTTTAGCTGAATTTGTGCTCCATGCCACTGTTTCTTTCCTGCGCTGGTTGGATTGCATTTTTTGTAAGAGACAAGCATAACTATTTCATATGGGAAAATATTTCCAGATCAATTTGAAACATACCTTTATTCCCTTTCCTCCCTACAGTATACTTTTCATGAGATCATTTTTTCCCAATTGTATTATGTCAAAATTTGATCCAAAAAGTCCTGAGGAGTGGAAATGTTCTCTCTTATATTGTTCTAAGGCAAATGTGGGTACACAGGCTTCAGGAGTAGTGAGGCTGGAAGGAGTGCAGCCCTCTCCAGTACCCTGCCTGCTGCCATGGGTCAGCCGGTGCAGTCTGTCCCCTACGGCTTTCCTGTTAACTTGACAGCTGGTGGCAATGACGGTATCTTGTGCTGCTTCTCTATTGGTGGAYGTGGCTGACAAAAAGCAATTATAATCTTGAATGCTCTAAGTTTGGGGAGTGCCTTCGGGTGTCTGTGCAGGAAGTCAAACTGCACCTATTTGGCTTGAAGAGTGTAATTTCTCATTTCTATGCCAGTAACCTTGTCAGAAGGCATAGGAAGGAGACTGTGGAAAAGAGTGTTATAACAGTGGTGCTAAGCAGATACACGCTTACACTTCCAGAAAGCTGTATTTTCTTTAGAGTAGTATGTGATTCAATAGGATTGATAGGAAACAAGGATGGAGAATAATTATGTTTTGTCCATAACATAATGCCTAAAGTGTGAAGGAGCCACTCATGATTGGATGTGCCACCATTGGTCTCTGTAACATAAAACACAACAATGGCACCTCTCAGTAGTTTAATGTTGGGAAGCAAGTTTCTTCCACCACTAAGAGCTGCAGCCTCTTGCCAAGCATCTTGCAGGGCTCCATCTTGCAGCTCTGGACACATCTCCCTTTTTCTGGTATATGACTGAAGGCAATTTGGTGCTTATGGTAGAGTCAGCAGGCCAATGCAGAGAAAGCTTAGACAGTAGTGTTGTCACACACAAAAAAAAGACACGTAAGTATAAACATCCTTTCTCTATAGCATGGAGTGCTTTTTGGAGGATGCTCGGGGAGGAGAAGGAAGGATTCAGTACAGTGGCTGAACTGTAGAATAAATGTTAGAATTGACCCCAAATGGCTTTTTTGTTTTCAATAAATCAGCCCAAATTCATGGTGTCAAACAGCATTTCTCTGAAGGTACTTCTTACCACTTCGTACGCTGTTCAGCAACTGGGAGATGCCAATTCATTTCAAAGAAATGAACCAGAACAATATTATATGCAAACTTATTTCCTTCATCTCATTCTCTAAGGTGATGGACTCATTTAGATTGAAATTGTGTGTTTGGAGCATTTCTCATTTTCAGAAGGTTGCTGGGAAGGAAGGGGATGAACACCTACCAGCCATCAGTTCCACCTGTAATAGTCTGTGAGCTGCACCCAGTACTGAGCAAAGGAGATGCTGAGGGAGTGGGATTCTTAGTTGGAGAAAGGGCAAGGAATATAAAGGGAAGCATGAAGAAACATTGGCTTTCAAAGTTTCCACACCATACTCAGTTCATTGCTTGCCATTGCATGGGTGTGCAAAATGTATGAGTGACTAGAAGAGAAGATAATGTGGTTAGCAGAGTGTAATTTTAGACTCTACAAAAAATGACTATCACCTTTGCAAGGACTTCTTTTGTGCAATATTTTGGAGTAAGCACCTGTTTTAGTAAACATCTGAAGGGTTTTATTTCRGTATTTCTTTTATTAGTCCTATGGTTCCTGTATCCATGTAAGATGTTGCTTGCAGTGTTTTATCCAACGGTGTATGTACATACACTAGAAMAGCCAGTGTTTAGTATTTCATTTTCACATGTGGAAGAAATATTCTTGTTAGGGGGTTCTGAGAGAATTTGTGAGAGATGTACCAAAAAGGGATATTTTTAGGCTATTTCTATTTCAGAGAAGCGTGAAAAGTAACCAGTTCAAGCTTTGCTTCAACAGAAGCTGCATTCAGGGAAGGCCTTTCCAAATTCAAGTGAAGTTTCTCCACTCTAATGATACAGAAGTCAGAGGAAGTGATGGTGAATTTCTTTGATAGTGTTACACAGTTGACTTTCATTGTGCTTTTATAAAATTGGATGCCAATATAAAAAGAAATTTAAAAAAATGGAGGAAGGAGAAGTGAGCATATGAAGTAACGAGATGGGTATCTGGTGGGGAGTGGAACAACAAAAAATAAGGCTCTGTCAAACAGTTTTCCTTAGGTGCTTATAAAAAGTGCTGTTGTCATTTGGGGTTAGGCAAAATCTCATTGAGCTGATGGGTCTCACCACTACTGTTCATTCAGAATATATGTGAAGAGCAGTTGAACTCCTGAATTGCTGGCATCTTCACACAGACCAAAAGATGTATGAAAGGCAGCCACAAAATCCAAAATGGTTTCCAAGGACCCAATAAACATTTAGTGACTAGTGTATTTTATTTCAGTTGTGTGTAAGAGAGAAAATATTACTGAGGGGCGTGGAATTATATTGAAAAGTTGGAAATAGCCAGAGAGGGGACTGAGAGGGAGCTTTTAAGTGAAATTATTGGCTGGATTTAGAGCTGGGACTGTGAAGAGTAGGTGTGTTCTGGTGTTTTGATGTTAGAAGTCAGAAAAATAAGTGTTTATCATGCTTTTCCTGTGCAAGCAAGCAGAATTGTTTTAAAGCCATATATGGTCTGCATCAGCTTCTAATGAAAGTGGCCTGCAAGGACTCAAATTTAGCCAAGTGCTGGCTGTCACAGGCAAGACAAAGTAAATGACAACCTGTAGTGAATCTGGATACTCGGGTTTATTTCAGAACCAGAGAGATTAGCACTCTTACCCTACTTGATAATTCTCATTCGCTTTCTCCTACCATGGCGTTATGTTCCCTAGGTCTTGACCTCCCTTCCCTGCAGGGAGGTCACTGCTGACCTGGGAAAGCTGGGCAGAGAGTTCGGTTGGTTCCCGCTGTGCCATTGCTGTCAGTGTTGACCCACCCACAAGTGTTACTGGTCAAGGTCCCTAGCCATTCCCCAGCATTCATCTCTATGCATGTCCCTGTTCTCTGGGATCTGCCACTTCCAGTATCTTTCCTGCAGCCAGCATCTTCACCATCTTCTTTCTAGACCCTCTCTCCCATTTTTTCCAAGACAATCACTTCTTTTCATGGACCCTTGGTTTTGGCATGGAACCCCAAGCCCCTGGTTTTCCTCATCTAAATAGTCTGTATGCAGAAGCACAACACATAATCAGCCTTGTAATTGGGGGTAATGTCTTGTATCTCTTTATTAGTCAGAGGATTCAGGACATGCCACTTCTGTTTAGTCTAAATGTTGTCAAAATTTACAACCAGCCTGTACCAGTTGTAGCTAGAGCAGGCTTCTGCTTGAGAGTTCAAAATGTCAATTTTGGACATTGAAAGATGCACACACACCCTCCCCCAGTGGTTTGCTGCCTTCACACTTCAAGCTACTTTTTGCAATGGGGTTTCAAGCAGTTTTGTATGTATTGGCTTCTGATGTTGTATATGCGGAAGAGAATTGACATGCGCCTCAAAATCAGTCTTACGTTCTCCAGCAGGAGTTAAGTTTTTCAGGAGAGGCTCATCTTGGGATGATCCTTCGAACTCCCATCCCAGAGTGCCTGCCTGTTCTATGATCGTGGTGAGGAGCTGCGTCTCAGTCAATCCTACTCGTTTTACTGGAACTACTTGAATAGTTACTGTTTGTGGGGGTCGCAAACTCAGGTCCACAGAATTTGTTGTGGTTTCAATCACAAGTCCTGGAATACATTGATTTCTCGTTGAAATATTCTTAAGGATCCTTGTTAGTCTTGTTTAGGAGAAGGAAAATTCTCTCCATGAATCAGCCTAACTGGATAGATATGGTCTTGTGGGAACTTCGTAAGAGAATACTCTTCCCAGAAAGCCAAACTGCTGTGTGCCAAGCAATCTGTTTTCTTCCTGTAGATCTAGAGGTTTAAAGTGTTGCTGAAATGTTCTTGTCCGTGATGCTTGTGAAGTGCTGATGTAGCAACTGTATTTGTCATTAAAGGTTTAGTTCCTTTTCTCCCACACTCTTCTAGTAGAATTATATGGCTTCTGTTCTAAGGCTTTCAAGCCTCATGTAATATACACACTGTGTGAGACACACACTCTGTACAGGGTGATAATAGAGGGGAGAATGGGCTTTGTTAGTCACATGGGTGTGAATATTTGGAGAAATATTTTTGTGCTCTATCTTTGACATAACATGTGGGAAACTCTGCATCGGTCTGGTTAGTGGCATAACAGGAGCTTCCTGTATGTGACATGTCCGTACAGTGTCTGCAGGGCTTGTTAATGTTGAGAGCCCTTATGCTGTGGATGCAGAATTTCAGATTTCTGAGAGCAGAAACGTACTGGAGACTTATGTAGAAAAGATTTACTAAATATAGCATGTGAATGTTAACAACTGTAGATATGTTGTAGCATCAGCTGCTCTCATCTGTTGCATYGGAGCTCTTTCCGAGGTTGGGTCTTTTGTAAGTGATTAAACTGGAAGCTTGTTGCTAAACTGACAAACTTGGATTGAGCAGAGCAAATATGTTCAAGTTAACCTTCTGGATACTCATTAAGGGGATCCTGGGCTTTCCATAAAGTAGGCTGTAAGCAGATATGTACAAGTTTATCAGCTCAAATAGGAGATACAATGCGTCTGCAATTACTTTTTACACCAGAATCACTTTAGATACTGCTTTAAGACTACAAGAGGGTTTATGTGAGAGAAAGAAATGTCAAGAGGGGCAAAGAGAAACAAGAGCTGTGGAGGACATTGCCTGAGTTAAATTATGCTCATTAATTCAATTTGAGGCAGGAATGTGTGTAAATAAACCCTGGCAGCTGCAGCAGCTCTCATTTCTGCAGGGCTTTGGCAGGAATGCAGGGGCCAATGGACGTGAAATCCTGGCGCTCTTTTGAGAAATTGCAGGCAGACAGCTCTGCAGCCGGGAGAAAGAACAATCCAAGATTTACTGAAAAGTCGTAATCACTTTAAGCAGACTTGAAGAGTGTGGAGTTTCAGACATGCAGATTTGGAGGTAAAATTAGTGCAGACAAAAACTAAGTCATTGAAAAACCATGGGACTTACCTAATTCTCCTGGGTTAATGGCATTATTCACGTTCCAAATGTCCAGCCTCAAAATGGAGCATGAGAATTGTAGCTGTACCATTCAGTGTCTTCAGAGTAACCTGAGTCTGGGTTTTCACAAACAATTGTCTGTAGGTAGCGTAACTGTTTGTGCTATGTACAGAAAGTCAGATATACTGGCCACATAAAGTAAAATGGCTTCTGTCCTGAGGAGTTTAGTCTTTGGTCCTCTTCCTGATATTGGATCCTCACAAGTGCCTATAAGAGCCACGGTCCTAGAATTCGCCCCCCACACTCCCCCTTCCCAAATATTCCGAGGACAGCTATCTCAGTGGGTGCTGCAGAGCTGAAGATGGGAGAGGGGCAGTTCTGCAACAGTTAACAAGTGACGGATGGATTCTCAGATCAGCAGATTTTTCAGTTGTGGTTTTTTAGTAGTAGCAGTTGCTATTTGTCTGAAACTGGTTTGAATCTGAGCTTGATATATCATTGTTATATTAAAAAAAAAAAAAAAATTAAAAAAAAAAAGTTAACAGTCCCTGACCAAAGAAGGATCCTTGGTTTTGCTGGCTTTAATCTAGAATGTTAAATAAGAATGTCACCTAGAGCTAAAGCAGTTTGAATTTTAAAGGCAGCCAGATGAGCATTTTAATAACAGTATTTGAGGTAACTATTAATTGATTATATTTTACCAAACACTTGAAATCTGATAGTTACTTTACTGATATATGAAAAAGCAAGATTTTTTTTTTTCCCTCAAATGAAAACCAACTTCAGCCTAGGTCCCCTATTCTACAGATTTTGGTTTTTATCTCAATTCCATTGTCTTCAAATATTTGCATATCTGAAAATTTCTTAAAAGTGTACATATCTGCAAGCGAGCCTGTGTGAAAATGGGATCTAGTAAGGTCAAAACCATAGAGCAAAAGCTGCAAATGGAAAAACTTGATGTTAGCAGTAATAATAATGCTTAGTATTTGGATGTTCATTGGGTTTTGGAGTAGCTTCTTTGCTTTGCACATTAGATAAATTAGTGCATATAAAGATGCGTACGTATTTAATTGTAACTTCTTAAATGTAACAAAGTTTGTCAATAGCACTTCTAAATTTTAAAGTAAGTTTCTTAAATAGCGCTTTGAAAGATGTGTGTACTCTGACTTTACCACTTTCTTTTTCTGTTGGATGTAGTACAGGCACCTATGTATGGCTGATGATAAACCAGGAGGCACTCGGGGAGTTTCACAAACAAGCAGATTAATTTTTCAAATTCTGAACTGGCTGCTATTTTCTTAAATAGTTGTGTCTCAGTAGCAGAAGCAGAGCTGCATTAAATACATTGACCAACATGTTGTAAGTTTTTCTTACTGCTCTGTGAGGGAAGAACACATGAACAGACCAGAGATTTTTGCGTCATTGAATTTGGAGCACTGACGGACATTTGGAAATGTAGGTCATAAAAACAGGGAACTGGGAAAAGGCAGCCCAGCAGTCAAATAAGGATAGACCCAGTCATACATAACACTTGCATTAATTTTGTTTGAAGTGGCATAAAAACAACAGCATGCAGAAGTTTACTGGTCCTTCAGACAGTTTAATTACAAGCTTGTCATAAATCTGTTTCTTTTAGTATGGAAAGTATCTGCCTGAGCAGTGGTGGTCAAAACTCAGAGCAAACTGCTGAGACTTCTAGTACATTATTTTATGCTAACCCTTTTCTTAAGCTTTTGTTTACATACAGTGTTATTTTTGCCCCTTTCAGCCCAGCTCACCCTTGACACTACTAGCTTCAAACATCATCTAATGTGAGATTTAGCAATAGAAGAGCAGCAAGATCTGCTCACACCTGCTGTCTTTTCAGTAGCTGCCTCTGGGTCAGTAGCCTGTGGCTGGCTTTGCCGTTCTTGGGAAACGTGAATTTTAATCATTTGCTCCTGTCAAGAGCAGTGTAAGGAACACTCTTTCCTCAGTCTCAGTACAGTGAGCCTGAACACACGTGTGCAAGTCCCATGGAAGTTTCTGATTGCTGCTAGTTTTGGCTGGAATAAAATCAGTTGTGATTTGTGTTCTGCCTCTTGAGGGCTTCCCTGGTGATATACAGAGAGGCATCCAGTGTTTAAAGTCTGTGCACAGCACACCCTCAGTGGCGTGGTTGCTTCCTTCCAGCTTCTCTACACATTGCTGCCCAGATATGCACAGCTAGCACCCTGACATATATCCCTGCATAGGTGCACTTGCATGCAGTCACATTCATTCCAATTCACAGCGGCTGCTGCCCACGCCGCCTGCTTTTTGTGTATGCTCAGAGGCACGCAGTGTTTCAAAACATCATTTCTATTAATGCACATGCATCTTTTTGTAGATAAGATTTTCTGTTTATTTCTCGTATGTCTTGGATTTACACCGTTTCCTCTCTGGCTGCTCAGAGACAGCTGAGGAGCAGCTTTTGCAGCTTCAAGTTTGACTGCTTTTCTCTTCAGCTGGCTCCTTGCAGGGCCCCTGAGCTGTGCGGGGCTGGCAGCCACAGTCCTGCTTCCCACTTGTTCCCTGGGCCCCCTGCACCTGTTCAATTAACCACCTCAAGGAAGGTCCCATCCAGTGAAAGCTGCTCCCTTGCCCCAGACTGTGCAGTGCATATTCCAGTAGGGCTTCAAAAGAGCAGAAAGGGCTTGAGGGAGAAATTCTGTGAGCAGTCACAGCAGGGGATTGAAGGGCATTTTCCAAAGTGCCCTCAATTAATTAGTGTTGCTGTGGTTATAGACTTACTGGAGCCCAGGTACAGCTTTGAGTGCCAACACTGCAGGGAAGGCCCTGAAGAGTCATTTCAGTGAGTTTGCTTTATATTTGATTCCTTCCATTTTCCTTTTTCTTCCAAAGGGACTCAACTAGGATAGGAGTCACGGCCTCACTGAAAGAGAATTTATCACAGTAGAATACATTACTGAGTTAGAGCCCTTTTTCCCTGCTTAGCTACTGCTGGCTGCTTGTGTAATCTGTTAAACAGTTTGGAAAGTTTCAAACATCTGTGCCAGAACTCAGCTATGAAGCATAAAAAGCAGCTAGTGCCGTCTTAAGCTGAAAAATCAATTTGATAGTCTAAAATGTGGCTGCATTGCTGTGCTGTGGTCATCACAGTGATTTGCGGAGCCCTTTTTTGCCACACCTGCACTCTGCTGTTAGGATTTAGCATTCCAAAGCCCAATCAGCCTCCTATGGTCTGCCTGTTTTGGGGATTTTTATTTATTAAATCAGACATCCAAAGAGGTTTTCTCTGTGCAATTTTTTTTCCAAATGTGGAACTTCTTCCTTCCAATCTATACTGGCCAGCATCTCAAATTAAGTGATTTTTTTAGCCTTGAGCCAGTGATGGGTTTGAAATCTGTCTTAAGGTCATAAAGCAAGAAGCTGAAGTTTATAGCAATGGAAAAGGAAGAGATGATTATCTTACACATGGGCCAATATATGCTTTTTACCACATAGTGTTATCAGATATGCTGTTTAAAACACTTGATAGGAGTGTTTTTAATCAAATTAATTCCATTAAGAATAGTTTTCATATCTGCCAGGGAAGGTGGATGCTTTTGTTGTTGGAGCCTGAGGCTGGAAGGCTGAGAGGATGGGAATGTTAGTATGTTGAAGTAATTATTGCTGTGATTTTATAGACTAATAGGTTGTGACCTTTCTCTGCCTCTCACTGGAAAGCTGGGGATTTCCCCCTCTGTGGTAATCTAAATCTCCTATTGTTGAATTCTTATGGTGAAAAGATCCCAAATGGCTGTCAGCTTTCCCGTAGAATCTTGCTGTGGGCTTGAGCAGTGTCCCTGTAAGGCTTGGGTGGATTTTAATGTGACTTCAATTCTGCTGTCGTATGTGTGCTTTACAATATGACTGCTACTATAATTGCATATTTGCCTTCAAACAATAGCTTGCAGTGCTGTGCAATTTCTTTCATGACTTGGGTATGTGTGTCATGTTTAATAGTGCTACTTACTGTGCTGTGTGCAAGACGATATATTCTTGAAATCTTTTATGGGGGGAGAAAAATATAGTAACAATTCATACACACCAAATATGCCAAACTGAATACTAGAACATAGGATAATCGTGGAAATGTGGTAATTTTAAGCCCATCTAAATTAGCTTTCTAGCCCACTGCATCATCCCCTGAAATCAAAGAAACAGAGCTGCCATCTAAATTATTAAAATGTGTTCCTTGGAGAAGAGATATGTTCATATATAAGTCTAACTCAATAAAGATTTATTGGATTTTCTGATAGTGAGAACTGAGTAAATAGACAAGAACGGGGGCAGAAATTACAAGGGTCTATATACCGATGATCAGGTGGTTAAAAAGAAACCCTTGTGATGAATAACATTTCTATTTAAGAAATATGTATGCAGCATTTTAATGACAGTATTGAAATACTGTACTTCAGCTGTATAATACTCATCCTGTAGAGGAACTTCACCAGTGCTAATTCAAGGTCATTTTTCACCCTGGCTGTGCCATTTCCCAGCCTTGAACTACTTGAACTACTGCTTCAATTCCCAGTTATTTTCCCATCCATCTGTTGTCTACCCATTTGTCAGTGTTGATTTCCATGTGTTCCCTGCCACTTTATGCAAGATCTTTAAGGGAAGAAGAAATCAAGGTGTGATGTAGCCACTCTATCTTCCTTTCTGCCATCAGCAGCTTTCAGGATTGTTCTCTTCTGTTTCTTCCAGCAGTCCCGCCCCCCCCAAAAATACATCGTTTGCTGCGTCTCAAACTCTTTTGCATGCATTCACCTTCTTCTATTCAATAAGCTATTGGTTTCCTCTGACATCTAGCAAATAACACTGGTTTTCTTACCTGCCTCACAAAATACTCTCCCACATCCTTTTTTCCTGTTGTTTCTTTAGTCACTGTAATGTTGGTAACCCTTTGTGCAGTTTCCACTTCTCTTCAACCAGGACTGTCTTCAGTCCAGTTCCTCCTCCTTGTTATCACAGACTGGCACCTTCTTGACTAATTCTCAAGCCACTAGCTTTTTTTGTCGCTGTGTTTGGACAATGCTGGTGTCATCTTCGTTGTAGAAGCCACTTCTTGTCCCAAGCTATCATGCTAGTGTCTTACCATCTCAGTTCCTATGAGAAAGAAACCTGATCATATACAGCAAGTTGTAGTTATCTTTTAATTATACAAGACGCTGCTGAGAGAAAGCAAAGTAGGTCCTGACCAGAGCATCCCAGCAGAGTAGTGACAGAGTAATGGACAGAGCAGAAGTCTCCTAACAACTATTGACTTTGAGTCTTTTTAAGCAGTGTGGAAAGCACATGGCAGATACTACTGCGATAGAGGGAACTAGTTGTATTAGTAGTCATGGTCACAGGTACCCTGCAGCATCATGCTCACATTTTCCAGTTACACAGTCTGATTCAGGAAAAGCAGTGCAATGGATTTTAAAATATTATTTCTCTGTACTTAATTTTGTAAAATACATGCTAGACAGTTCTTCATGCAAACGCATGGTTGGCAGGTACTTATAAGTAATGTTCAAAATAGATGTGCAACTGTGACATCTTACTGATAGTCTTCACCCATATTTTGGTATAAAGATGTGCGTGTAAAACTTTGTTGAGGGGAGAAGTACATGAAAAGGGTTAAGAACCCATAGAAGAGATTAAGGATCAAATGGCTCCACAGAGGAAGAGGGAACTCAAGACTGAATAATGCTGTGAGCTTTCTTGGAACAGAGCACTGCCAGCTGCTGTTATAATCCCATCACTCTCAACAGGCACACAGCGAGTCTGGGACAATCGTGTCTCTGAGTTCGGTATTAAATGAGCTACTTTTGAAGCTGGCATGCAGGGTTATGTCATCCGCTTGATGAAGTGGCCTGTAGTGTGCATCCTTACACATCTGTAACCACTTAGGAATGCCCATAAAGTTTTCCAAACTGTTAACGAACCAAAGGATGAACAAGGGTAGAGAAAGGATAGGGGAGGGTGAGCGCTGGATTTTATAATGAATAAGCTTCCAGTCCAGAAGACAGTATATAACTTTGGAGGAGAGACTTCTGCTCTGACTAAGCACTTTGCTGC
>JAYKAV010001267.1:859663-912329 GCA_035582835.1 Phoebastria nigripes | reverse complement strand
TTTTGACGCTAATCTCTTTAATACTGTGTCACTGGATCTCCCTTTGCATGGCTTGTACTGAGCAGACATCTGGACTTATGCCTCTTACAGATGGCATGCGAACTCAGCACAATAGCGGTAGATGCAGAATATGATGTTCGTACAGTTGTTGGTCTTCTCACAGTTATACTGGGCTAAGCTGAGAGATGTGGGTAGTGACAGAATACCTGAAGGGTTTACACTTTCTTTTTGAAAATCACTTCTCCCCCACTTGATTTTTCCCTTCTCTACTCCTCATCTTCCCTCTGTCCATCCCAGTGACTATCTGCATCTTTCAGTGCCTGCGTTCCTTTGCTCAGAAGAGATCAGGAAACAGGTTGCTGTTTCCCATCACACTTGAATTACAGTACCTGGTTTAAGAAGTATAAGACAGACGCCAGCCCATTATTCAAGCTTGCAGGCCCCACTTGAACTTTCATGGGGATCATGGTCCATCTCTTAGTGCAGCAAAGTGTAATGTGGAAAGCACTAGTGCAGAGTAAAGAATTTAAGAACAAGTTCATACTTTTAGGCAGGCCCTAATAGTTTTACTGAAACTGCCCCAGCGTGTATTATAGATCAGACTGTAACACTGACTAGATCAGTATCACTTTTCCAAGAAGAGTCAATAACAGATTGTTTTCTTGATGCTGGATTCTTTAATTCCAGTGTAGCACTAAGGGTCTACATCGGGAACTGCTAGCAAGTTGAGGGACCTTCAACAGAGCTGTGAAAGGGGATCTGGCACTCACACCATCCTCCTCTCCTGTAAAACCATAAGCCCTACCTCCGTCTGAGGTGCCAGCCTCCTCCTGACATGTTTCTTGCGCTGACAAAGAGTCCCCTTCCCTTTCCAGTACAGGTACAAAAGCAACTTTCTGGTCTGACTGGAGCCATCCTGGGTTTCCACATGCATGGGCTGAACTCTGCCAGCATCCTGTGTGCCAAAATTTCTCTCATTCTGATTCGCAGTCAGTCAAGAGCAAGGACGTAGTCTAGCATGCAGCTGCCCCTGTCCACTCTAAATAACTTCCCACACCTATTCTTTTTAAAATAGTAGAATGGAAGGGATTAATTTTAAAAGGGGATTCAGGGCATTATTCCCTGAGGAAAAACAGGGTTTTAACTCAGACTTGCAAATGCATCTTAAGAGTTAACAAGCGTTTTTGTATGCCCTTGTGTGTGTTGCTAAAAGCTGTGCTCTTTCTATGCTAATTATCTCCTTCCTTGATTACTCCAAACTCCTCTGTTTTGATATCCCTAATTCCTAAATCATACTTTCAATCTTTCCAAGCTTCAGCAGCTAAAATTCTCTTTCTAGGCCATTAATCAGATCCTGCATCACTTCAAATTCCTCCTCAAGCTCCTCATGTGCTGTTTCTAGTGTTGCCAACTCTTGCCAATTTATTACAAGCAACGTGAGCCTGGCCTTCGCTCTGGAGGCCATAGGAACAGGAGAAGATTTGCAGTACCCCCCTTCCGTTTTCATATGCTTTGAAAATAGAGTAAATCACCTGATGTACTATAGTATGAAGGAAATTGCTCTGTTCTTTGGGCAAGGATCCCATATCTTCACAATTGTTAGTGATAGACATTGAATATACGTACCTCTCTCAACCTTTTCTGTTACTTKGTGTTACTTTGGACAGGTAACCCATTTAACACATAAGACAATTAAGCTTTTAAGGGTGGCTTCAAGCCACGCTAGGAGTAAAACCTGTTTGTATAAATGGAGATAGAGAAAAAATGTTCTTTGCCATATTGCCTGATGAAGAAACAGCCTATACTGTAGGCTTAGTTAACCCACACTGGTGTCATAATGCTTTGCATTCACCCAACACATAAGATGGTTTAAAATTAGTGCTAGTGTCTCTGTGCTAGTATAGAAGCCCACTTTCACTTCTCTAATATCCCACATCAAGTGCTATTGTGTTTTAWTTCACTTCCTGGTAATGTTAGTACAGAATACCCTGCTGGTGCCCTCTGAGTTAATCCGTGCCAGTATACATGAGATGTGAGATTACGCAACTGAAACGGTGGAGGAAGGTACTTCAAGCTTACTGGTGTCTTAMTTTAGCAACATAGATGAATCTTTCATATCTGCTCCCACCTTCTATGGCAGGCCCATTAGCGTGCTAGGTCCTGTTTGCAGTTTCTTAAGCTTCCTTTTGTGTTGCAGAAGGCTGACAATTCTTCAAAGCATAGCATGTTTGGTGTTAACCTTCTGGCACTTTGGAGTCCTGGCTTTCATTAGGTCTTCTCCTAAGCAGTTCTGCAGCAGGGCACAGCAGGTTGCTCTGTGTGATAAATTTTGTCATTGTTGTTTGTGCTTCTCCAGGGGAGAGAGTCTGAAATGAGAACACAGACTCTACTTAAATTTTATTTGTCTTTGCACTGACTCATGATTTTATAACTGTTCTTTCACTATTGGTACCCTTATCTTTCTTGCTGCTCACCACCAAGGTCATAAGTATTTTACATTCACTTTTATAGCTTCTGAAGCTGAATAGTCAGTCCATCCTAGTCCTCCCTAACCTTTCTGGGGCTTAATTTTGTATTAAGAACAATTTTGTTAGAAGGAAAAGAATATATTGTGTGGAACGTATGTCATAGACAGAATCTACTACTCCTTTCTTTCAAGATGGTTGTAATAAACACTTCAACATTTGGTGGCCCCTGCCTGACTGAAGAAATTGTGGTGGTTGTGTGTGCCCATCTATATAAGACGACTTCCTGCGTTGTTCTGTGGAAGCTTGTCTTTGCCAAATGCTGCACTAAAATTTGTTGGAAAGGGAAGCATCAAAGCAGACTTGTGATGCTCCATTCCTGCTGTGTTCAGGGGAAACAAGACTTTGTGAATAGTCCCAAAATGTCTAATTACACTACTGATTTCTTTCTTTAATATCACCCTAGATCTTTCCAACTTTCCAATTGAAACACATTTTAATAAAATACAGCCATGAATGTGGATTTCTACTTTTGTCTATGCTCCTAAAGTGTGTTGCAATTTCAGCGTATGCAGGCATCAGGTAAGCTCCTCTTTTGCTTAGTCATTATAGTTCTGTCTTGACCCCAAATAATATTGCAGGTTCTTCAATCTTTGACCTCTTCTGACTGGTTAGATTTTTTTCTTGGTCTTTTTTCATGATCAGATGCTCAGTGTAAATTTGCACAAGGCAGTTGAAAGTTTGACTGTAACTGAAATGATGTTGAATCAGGGACAATTTTAATTCAGAAAGAAGCACCTTTGAGTGTCAATAATCAGGAGTCAGCTTCCTGACTGAAGTCAAACCAAGGTGAGATCTGACCTTTTATTTGCAGGAATAAAAGGCTAGTGAGTGTTCTCACCATGTTGCCAATTCTTAAATGTTTTTAAGACAAATTATCTGCACTAAAAAGATTTTATTTTCAAACGGGTATTTTGGGAGTGAGAGGAAACTCTGGTAGCCAAAGCGTATGCTATTGTATACAATATGCATCAGGTGTTTTGAAATAGTCATGTCCTGAAGCAATTTATTTATGGAATGGGACTCCTCTTCCTGTTTTTTAAATGAGATTTGTATACATTTTTCTTGAATTTACCATGGAGAACATTATCTGCTCACTCAAGATGAGGTATAATGGAGCTGAGAGAATGCAAGAAGCCTTTCTCTAAGCCCAGATGATCATTTTGCAAAGACCAGCAGAAGCTTCCAGCAGCACAGGTTTTGTAAAGCACCAAGTCAGAGCAGGAGGAGAAAATGCCCAGCACAGGCCAGCTGTTGGCCAAAGGTAGAAAGGCAGTAGACTGTTCACATACAAAGGTTACTGGAGCTGTTACTTCAGTTGAACAGGAGCTTTAGCAGAGACCAAATGAGAGGCAGCCATCTGCTGCAATATAATTTCCACTATGGGCAAATCCCTGGTTTGTACCAGGGTCACTCTCTTGTGGGTTATTTGTCCAACACATGAATCTACCCTGCAGCTGTTCCCTTCTCAGGGTACTTCAAGGGGCACTTGGAACATCTCTTCTCTATCCGCCTTCTTAGTTCAGTGAAATTTGAGTGAACTTAAACTACTACTGAGATGGGAGCTTCTGCCAAACTTCTTTGAATTTAGCCAATATATTCCAAAGTTTAGGAAGAGTCATACAGAACAAGGCATGATAACCAAATCCTTATTCTTAACACAGAGGCTAAAAAGACACTTCTATTACTTGTTTAGCACAAAATTCTGCTCTTACAATTTGGAGCTATGATGGTAGAGTAGTTTCAGAGTCGCTTTGTTACACCAGGACAGTATGATGTATGGTGAAGAGCCTTCCAGAAGAACAGTACTGCATCCCTGAAAATGAATCATCTTTCATTCCCTGCTAAGATATGTTGCTGACCTCAGCACGCCTTGTTGTTACTGTTTTCATCATCTTTTTAGACCAGGGTTTGCAAAGGAGATAAATACCTAACTTTTGCACATCCCAGATCCTTTTATTGGTACTTTTGATGGGTTTAGAAGCACAATTGCATTGAGTGTATGTGCCTTGAGGGGTTTTTGGCCTCTTGTGTCCTGGTGGTCCTGTCAATCTTCATATTGTTTACAGATAAATATGTTGGTGAGAAGTTAGGCCAAGCTAACAGCCCTCCAAAGAGAGATAGTCAYTATGCAAGCGTGAGCTTTCACTATTGCATGGACTCTGGATCGGGCCTAATGTGTTGCAGCCCAGACTCCTGGGAGGTGCATGAAATCTGTGAGTTCCAGCATTATCCAGAGGAGAAGCTTAAAGACAGCTCAGTAGCCTGTGGTGCAGAAGGAGAACAAGCAGGTCATCAAATTTAACAAACCTACCTGAATTGCTGAGCCTGTTCTTCCTGTACAGCTTAGACACAGCTGTTACCTCTAAATAGGGGGTGCTCTTGAAAGTCACAGGGTGTCTTTAAGAGCGATACTGTATTTTCACAGTTTGACAGAGTAATTCTACCTGTTTCCCTTCCATATATTTCACACCTCTACTTGAGTTCAGTTGCTCCTCAAGTAGAGGTGTTCATTCCTCTATATTGCAGAGTAAGAGTGGTGTAACATAATTGAGGTACTGAATATGCTAATAGGGCCCCAAGTTGGGGAAGCACTTCTTTCT
The DNA here is from genome assembly GCA_035582835.1 of Phoebastria nigripes. Lineage (NCBI taxonomy): Eukaryota > Metazoa > Chordata > Aves > Procellariiformes > Diomedeidae > Phoebastria > Phoebastria nigripes. The sequence continues at coordinate 907,201 of JAYKAV010001267.1, read as the reverse complement.
CAATAGTTGTAACAGCAGTACAGTACAGAGGAGCATATAATACTTGCAACTAGATCTCTGGAGCACTTCTACAATCACAGTGAGTAATATTACTCCAGTAGCAACAGGATCAATTTGCTTGAGGAAAATGCCTTCTGCACCACTCTGTGCAGAGCAGTATGTCTTTTTGTTAATTACTGGTATTTATCTTGATCTTGAATCCTGTCTTGCCATTTGATTTTTCATGTAAGGTTTTCATTGACAGATGAATTGTCAGATGTAGTGATTTAATGGCACTGTTTCTTCAAGAGGCTTTGCTGCAGCTGCTACTGTCTTTTTTGAATTATATTTAACTATAAGATAGTCTATGTTAATTTTGAAGATCTTTTTTTGGAAAAAGCATCTTACGCTTAGTTTTATCATTCTTTGTAAATCCGAGAATACTTTCAAATGTACTTAAAAAGTGATAATGTTTCTGCTTCAAAAATTAAAACTCTCAGGGCCTTATTTCTGCCTGATACTTCTGCAGGCAAGATATAATTAAAGTCATCTAAAGATTCTTGTTTAAAAAAAAGAATCCTCTGTATAAATGCAAAGAACTGAGAATGAAAGGATTTAACTGGCTTATTGTGAAAGGACACAGACCTTTTGAGTGCAAAGTCAGTAACCCTTTACATATGCTTTATGTAACTTCCTAGAGACTCCATATCATCTAGCTGACATCTTTCCCTGGAAGAGGAGGGGAATAGAAAAAGGTCAGAGGTGGGATGAGGAAAGCAGGCAACAGCCCAGTGTCTCTGCCATCGCAAGCAGGCTTCTGCACAGAAAGTTTCCTGAACCTTYCCTCAGGGGTGGCTTTAAATAAAAGTTTTTTTGTTTTTGTTTTTTTGTTTGGTTGGGGTTTTTTTGTTTGGTTGGTTTTTTTACCTGGGAAATTAACGATCAAGTCTAATACAGTTGGTTCACAGTGAACTTTGATATAGGGAATACTCTTCCAAATAATTTGCACATTGTGTAGTGTTGATTGTGGTTTGTAACAAGCCTTCAATTAGTCACATGGCCCTTCAATTGGACTTCCTCTCTAATTGCATGTCCTCCATCAGTGTAAGGCCCAGGACGTCAACAATATAGCTTTTCTTTCTTTTCCTGGACTACTGTATTTAGAGTCGGAGCTGAAACAGGCAGCGTAGTCCCAGTGCCTGATGGACTTGATCCTGCAGGCTGCCTAGGATTGAGGAATTTCAGCCCTTTGTGCAGGGCTGAGCAGTCCCTCAGTGGTGCAGTGGTGGATGAGTGCACCCATCGTCTGGGGGTGGTTCTGTGCTACTGTGGCCGCGGGATTTGTGTGGTTAGGCGTGATGCTGTGTCACCTTGGTTTATTGACATTGTTGCTGTTAACCTTGATCTTCTGCTCCGGAGAGGCATGGGGACAGTGGTGACATCCAGCTAGTTGACACACTGATGTTGCATACGGTTGTGTAGGCCTTCTGCAGCAGGGCTAATTGTATCCATAAATGCTCTTACGCTAAGTGGGAGAAATATCTCTATTGTAAGATAACCCATGCAAATTTTTGACAGGTTTATTTAAATACTGTAGTGTTTTTAGTTTGCAAATCTATTTATATTGTGCTTTTCATAGCAAAGAGGAAAATATCTCTTACCTGGTTTACTGTATACTTGTTCATGGAGCATCTGTCATTGTTTCTGGCTAGAGTTAACAGGTAAAACCTCAGGAAAAATAGGAAAGAGTTAACAGGTAAAACCTCAGGAAACAACTACTTCAACATTTCCAGAAGTAAAAGAAATAATTATTTGGATGCCAAAGAAAATAACTTCTTAATCCTGTGAAAAATAAAGGTTTCTAATAGAAATAATTGAGTCCCATGGCAAATTGGAATTATTCTATCAGGTTTGCTTAATTTGATCTTTAAAACCATTTCCCTTCCTATTTGCCAACTGTCAGATACAGAAATGCTGATGGTTTTAAAGGAAAAATTAATAAGACCCTAACTCAGGACAGGTGAAGCAAAAAGGGCTGGAGAACTAAATTTAACACTGTAATGTTTGTGCATTTGAAATTCCCTTGAATAGCTTATTTGTATTTTTGCTATTGTTTGTCGGAAGAAAAAATGTTATAAACAGAAAATCAGGAATCTTGAGAAATAAGCACATATTATGTGCTCTGAATTCTGGCTTTCCAGATGCATCATGATAATGTTCTATTTTTCCATGTTATGAAGAAAATAATACTGTGAAAATTGAAACTGTGTGAATTAATGACACTTTAACAAATGATAAGGTTTCATAAAGGAGCTTACTGGTTAAACCACGGAGTCGTGGTCTGAGGAGCAAAAATAGCCTGTTGGCTTGATCTGCAAATGATAATTTCTCTGGCTGGAAATAGGTTACTAGTGGCATACTCCAGGGGACTGATCTTTTTAATAATACATATATAAATAATTTGGATGAGAATATCAGATGTAAGATCATAGTAAATGTTAGCTGATGATACCAAAGTTAGAGGAAGGGAATAGCRAACACTTCAGAATTTATGCAACCCTATTCAGAGGGATTTGGGATCTTTTAAGTGTCTGAGTCATTCAGTGGAAAGCGCGCTTTAATGCAAACAGATGTAAAACAATGAGTCTAGTGGCAACCACAAAAAACAGAGTATATATTAAACAGAACAGTCATGAAGTTCACTGACGAGACATGAAATTGAGGTTTACCTTACAACTATGTAGCTGGAAATATAAGCCGAGTATAGCTGTGCAGGAGCAAGTAAGAGGGGGGATTAATACTAAGAAAGAGAGAGAAAGAGGAAAATGCAGTACAAATCCAAAGAGGAGTATCGTGATTGTACAATGCATTGCTGGATCACAGGAAAGGATGAGACTGGCTGTGGGGTTCCACAGGACAGACTTCAGTCAGATGACTCCAAACTAACTAAAAAACCTCCAGTTAGAGTAGTGAGCTCACAGGATTTGTCTCCAGGGCTTTGTTTCAGTAGGGTGTGGTAGGGCTGAAGGAACAGCTGGAGGCAGAGTCATCCATTTTTGTTAACCGGGGGATAGAGCTCTAGGCAGTTTTTCTTGTGATGGTTTGGGGTTTTTTTTGTTGTTTTTGTTTGTTTTTCTCTCCCCTATTTTGAACCTTGGCTTAGCAATTCTGAACCATGAAAACAACTTCAGGAGACCTCTAAAAATGAGAGGCTGAAGTGTCTGGATACCAGTGGATGTTTCCTGAAGGTGATAGGGTAACTGAAATACAGTGATTCTAGAAGAATGCTTAGAACAGCAATGGAAGCAGCAGAAATATCCAAGGCAATCAAAGCTCAATAGTAGGGACTAAAAGAGATGATTCACACTCAAGTGTGTTGTGGGACAAACAGGAAGGTTCGAAAAGCTGCTCTTCACTGTGATCGTTCTTAGCATGGTTTCCAACTACAACACTTTGCCCTGAAGAATCGGAAGCTCAGATAGCATCATGAGCATCAAGGAACACGAGCTGAAAGTGTGAAGCAAATACCAAATTGGACAAACCTGTAAGAAGGAACCTAGTCCAAGATAGTTTTAATATGGTGAACCTAAGATGGAAGACTGTTTTTTGGGCATCTAAAATGTGTTTATTAGTACTGAATGAGTATTTAATATACTGCTTCAGTGGTCTCTGACAGGGAAGGAAGACACAGTTGGCTCAGCCGTCTTAGAAATAGAGCCATCCGTTTCCAGATGTGCCCAAAGCAGGCAGTATCTGTTTGGATGGTAGATGACCAATATATACTGTAGCAGTTGATGAAAAACGGTTTTTGATTCATTCCCCCTTCGCTCCGAGATGACCTACCTGTCTCAGAACCGAGGCAAGTGTAATGGTTCCTGAGAGGACTCTCCAAGAGGGAGAGGGATTTTTGTGTTGGGATTGTGTCTTTTGCTACAGGTAAATCATCTTGAGGCAGAAAGTAAAGCCAAGTTCTGGAGCAGAACTCAACCTAATATTGTCTATGGCTTGCACATATCTGTGCCTTGATGCCTCCAAATTAGGACCACTTTATCCTCAACCCCGTTGCAGCAAATACTACTATTATGTCTGCCTGGCCGTGTTTTACCCCATATTAAGTCCATTAGTCTCACCTTCCCCTGCTGCTTCTTTCTTCCTCACTCCCTTAGATACTCTTATTGTTCTGGGACTCCAATTTCTTACTCCACCTGCAAGAGTAGTTATTTGTGAGGTTGGGAAAATAGGGCTGCTAACCCATAGTGTCCCACTAGAGAGCATGTCTCAGGATATAAACCGCAGGCCAGAACATCGGTAGAGGGTGGGATTGTATGCTGCTGAGAATCATATCTCATAGGAAGAGCAGTGGAAGGAAACTTGGCCAACCAAAATCCCAAAGGTAAGTGTGAGAGGTAGGGAATGGGATTTCATCCACACAGCCAAATAACAACTTGTGGTTTGGTTGAAAGAAGCATCTACAAGCTGGCATTGAGCTTTGGCTGAAGTGGGGCTGATGGTCTGTTGCAATTACAACAATGTTTATGTAGGCATAAAAGTGTTTAGAGGCAGGTGTTTCCTGTCTGGTTACAGGCTTGTTTAATCTCTGCAATATAGAGTTTAGAGAGAGGATTTGGTGTATCAAAGAAACGTTAGCAAGAAATAGTACCTGTCTTTGGTGGAAGGAGGAGGTTGGTTGCAGAGCCTGGCAGGTCTCTGGGTTACCTGAGCGAGCACAGGAGAGAGCCGGGGGGGGGATGTCCATGGAAAAGTGCACCTTCTGATGACAATGGGCTTTGCCCAGTGCTGTGCATCTGTAAAAATGAAGCTGTCTTTTCTCTTTTTTTTAAGTAGAAGTAGTTCTTACGATTTTCCCACCAGAACTAGAACTCATCATGGTTGTATGGTGGGTAGACACTAGTCTGATTTATGAATACAATTCAATTGCAGGTACAAACTTTGCAGATGCAGAATGCTTTTGTGAATAAGAGTCTTTCCTCTGATCATTTCCTCTTAGTATTCTACATTTGGTCTTGATTGCGTATCCAGTGAAATCAGTGGGAAATCTGCCATTGACTCTGATGGGAGCTCAGACCCTTGGGTCTTCATGCTTCTGGTTATTTCCACTCTTTTATTTAGCTAATAAGAATTACACAAATGCTTCTCTTACAAAAATATTCTTTCTGGCAGTAATAAGATATATTTCCCCTGAGAGCTATCTTTGCTATATTGCTATTGCTTTCTGATCCTTAATGGCCGAATCCTGGTTGAGCCCCTTGTGAAACTAGTCTACAGGCTTATAGGCTATACAGTCAGTCAGAGAGTTAGGGGAAGCATGGCATGGCCCAAAGACTGTCTTATTGCTTTTACTAAAATGTGAGGGGAGAGGAGGGTGGAAATGTAGATTTCTAAAATGCATGTTTTTAAAATGGGCATACAGATGTGTTACACTAAATAAGTACATTTTATAGATGATTTAATCCTATGCACAATTAATGGCATGAAAAGAACAGAGGCCATACAGATTTCCACTTTACTGAGCAGAGTATTCTGGACCCTTATATCATGTAACTTTACACTTAGAGATGCGAGCAGGGTAGCAGCAAATGCTGTTCATATCAGTTTGTAGATAAGGGTGTCACTGGAGCCTTTTGCCCCTTTAGGTGTCTTGTAACAGCCTTTCACGACAGCTGTTCCATTTTAAGGATGAGTGCACACAACAAATTCCAGACATCCCGTGGCCAGTTGCTGAATGGTGAGTTTAGGCTTCATTTGGTACAGGCCTCGAGAGGGCTAAGATGGAGCTGTCAGGGCTTATTGTTCAGCCTACAAGGTCTAAATAAAGAAAACATTTCAAATTCCAGTTGACACTGTTGTTTAACCAGAGAGAAATAAACATTGAGAGCATAGGTTTTTAAACTAGTCATATCCCTGTTGCATTTGTTCTATGTTTTAACTATGTGCCTCATAATATGAAGATCTTGATTTAATATCTTTATAACCTCCAACATTTAAATAAAGGAATTAGAAAAGCAGATTTACCCAGTGACCAGAAATAAATGAATATTCATTGTTGAGGATAAATTGACCTGTATGCTTTTCTTCCTAAATTGTCTTCAATCTCTCAATTCCATTCAAGAGCTCTAAATGTTAACTAATGCTGCTTTTCTGAAGTATGCTTTTTATAAGTCAGCTTTTGCTTATATTAGTTGTTTATATGTTTATTACTACAAATAACTGCTAGTGGTATGTTGGCTTTTCATCATTATTTAAAATAAGTTTTGGGGGGAAAAAAAGAAACAACTAGACTGTTTAGATAAAATAATAAAACCAAAGAATCAAAGGACAGCCTCAGCCTTAAGATTTATTAGAAAATTGGACTGGCACCTTCCTGTGCTTCTTCCTGTAACTTCTTACTCTTTGTTACGCAGCTGTATTTATTCTTTCAGAAACTCTTGTATAGATGATTCCTCCACAGTCGTGGGAGCTTTTTTAAAATAGGATTTTTTTTTTTTTTTTTTTTTTTTTGTCTAACACAAAAGCCTTCTAAGAGTTCCCCAAAAAAACAAAAAGCTGCAGAAGGAATGTCTGGAATGACTGTCACACATGCTGGTGGAGAAGCAGAGGTAAACACTACCAGTGGTATTACATATTGCAGCAAAGCAACACATTCATTTGTGACATGAAGATTAATTTTAAGAAAAAAATGTAGTAGTTGCATGAATGTCCCCATCTCCCTGCACAGCAGAACTGGTCAGAAAACTGCATCTGTGACTTCGTCCATGATGGTTCATCTATGGATGGATTTCAGTGGTTTCAAGGGAGTTGCATCCCTGTCTCAATCTCTCTCCAACCATAAACCTTCATGATGTATGCAGCTACTTTAGAAGTGAGTCCAAAATGTGTTGCTGTCTGACCAAATGGTAGTGTAGCTCTCCCAAGAGAAAGAACACATTGTTTCTGCAGTTTTAAATAGACCTGAAAGTGTATTTGTAGTTAGCTTGGCTATTGAATTACTTTCTCAAGTGTGTTAGGAAATATACTTGATGGTAGGGAATACAGAGGGAGTGTGTAGTCGAGTTATTGGAGCTAGACAGAGCTATTTCCCAATGTCAGTACCAAAGTGTACTTTAATGAAAAGAGTTGTAATCATTTTATATAGCAATTACTCTCTATACAGTACTAAGGGAAACTGGACATGGTTTATCAGTACAAGAAGATACTTGTGTGCATGCATAAGACTGCAAAGATACAAAGAAATAGTGTATGTAAAGGTTAACTGCGCATCCATATAATGGTGTCAACTATTATATCTGAAGCTCTCCCAAGAGATAATAAGCAAACATGCTGTAGATGAAGGGTCTAATTTTTTTTGCTCTGCTCCCCTGTGAGGCAGTCTAGGGTTATAAATGTTTTGATGATTTATTTCCTTCTYCTTCTTTCTTCTCCTGCTGTTCCTTATGTTCTCTCATCCTTCTCACATCGTTGTCGTCTTCCTCACCCCCTTCTTCCCCATACTGAGTTAAGAAAAAAGAACTTGAGTCTAAAGCAATGTTCATTTTGTTTTAAAAACCAGTAGTTCTTGATTTATTGCCAAGCAGCCCATCCCACACCCATTTCAGCTTTTGTGTCATGGTGGGAAAGTGTGTTTCTTCCCCTACACATTTAAGCTTTGTTTTGTGGTGCAAAAGTTCTTTTCACTTGTAAGAGCTTTGTTCCTGGTATTGGTAGTTTGTTTTAGGAACAACCTAAGGCAAGTAAGTAGCATGCTCTGATCATTGGATATCAATAGATCTAGGTGGAATGTGCATAAAAATCATCACCTATATCATCAGTTGTTCCTCAAACTGACTTGGGCGTACTCCTATGGAATATGTGCTGTTTTTTCCTTAGGTGATTCCCTGGGAGGTAGTGGACTTGTGCAGTTATTCAGATAAGATACTAGAGTTCCCTTTCCAAGGTTATGGTCTTTCCCACTGTACTGCAGCAAGTCCTGCAAACTGTAGGTGGTGGCTGGTCTTTCTTTCAGAATTTCTAATATGTCCTGTTCCATACTGTATGCTGCCTCTTGGAGGGAGGAAAATATGTCCCCTTGTGGCATTAGTATTTCTGTACAGAGATAATGTTCCCGAGGTAGGATGTTGTTTCCTCTGTCACCTGTCTTAGAACTGGAAAAGTTTTTGGGCCATAGCTCTATTGATCTATGATACAGAGATTCTCTCACACTTAATGATGCTAAGGAGGATATTTCTGTATGTGTTACATTTTTTTCCTTTCCTGCGTTGTGATGTTTTAGGGCTGAGTAATGGGGAAGGAAAAAAGATGGAGCACTTAGGTGTTGTCAGGTCAATAATAGTGGCCAGACCTGTGAATGCAGCATGTTGCTGACCTTGAGAATTGGGAGCAATTCATGTTTGCGGTTGTGCAGTTCAACTGAGTCAGCTCTCTGAGAATTAACAGTGGTGGCTGAGTCCTTGCCTTGTTTGTCAGTCTCTGTTCTGTAGTCACCATGGAGGAAGTCATAAGTTAGTGTCTGTCTCTACAACAAGGATCTTGTTTGTTATGTGCTAAGCAAGAGGTAAAAGGAATTATACACTTGTCTCATGGTTCACCAATCCACAGACCACAAAATGAGAAACACTGATCTAGCAAATGACCTGCACATAGGACTTCAAACTAACTTTGGCCTTTCATTTCCAAATAAGGTGGACATGCCAAGTAGATCCTATTGGTTTTAGCTTGTGTGGAATTGAGGTTGTCATTCCAGCTCAGCGCTCTGCCTTGTGAAAGATGTACATCAGTTGCATCTAGAGCTATAAAGTACACTGGCACCATTTCTAGAGTCTTTAATTAACAGCTTTCAGTAGAACATCAGCTTGTCAATGATGAGCTCAGACCTAGTATTGAGCCTCATGGGTCTGAGAAAAAGTTTAGTAGCTGGGCTGAGCATGCTACAATGCCTAATGGTATTTTTTTTTTTCTGGGGCCAAGTTGGCCTCCCTGATGTTTTGTTCTCTCATCAGTAGGAGGTTGAAGAGGACTGGTGTTTGGGAGGCTGTATTTGAACGCAGTATAGTGAAACGTGAAATATCCAGGGAACAATATAATTGCTTAATCTCCATGATGATTTACCAGCTGCATCCTCTCCCTGACCTCGTACAGAGATCAGTTTTTTTCAATACTGAATTAAACCTGAAAAAAATCAGCTGGCATTACCCTCTGTCTTTTCCCCTATTGTTTTCCTCCTCCTTTGCTGTTGTAGGGTTACCCCAACCCAAAGCAGAATAGCTTTCTAAAAATAAAAATCTTGCATTCTACACAGAGGTGAATAGCTTGCCTGTGATATACATTAGGTCATTGTCAAGCCAAAGTACGTTTTCCTTAGTCTTTACCCTGTGCCCTACATCTGTAGTTTTGGTTTCCAGACTGAAAGAGGAGGAACTCTTTTCATTTTACTCTTTTTTTTCCTGAAGCAGTGGGAGGTGATTTGCTTCTGTGTCAATAGTGACRGTTCTAACTCTTAACAGCCTTGGGGAACACAAGAGGTGGATATAATAAGGTACATAATATTACTTGTGTGTTAGAGGTTGAGCCTGCATTTGTGTGTAAGAGTTCTCTTACTGGGATGCATCCTGAGAAACAAAGTGCCAGTGGTACTCCTGCAGAATTTGGTGTGGGTTGAGTGTGGGTTATTTACACAAAGTTTGTAGGACTGGGGTTCCTACTGTTGTTAAAGCTGATGTCAGTACCCCATGTTACCTTTGAGAAGTGGATGTTCATATTTCTCCTGTAAAGGCAACATTAAAAGGATAGTCTTAAACAACGATGTCCCCAAATATTATACATTAGTATTAAATGAGCTTATAATAATAATGGAAAAACCTTTAGGAATCACAGCCTTTAGAATCATTCGAACCGTCTGCTTTATGTCAATTTTTGCCTTCTAGAAAGTGCTAATTCTTGTTAAGTCCGCATGAGAGACTTGTTTAATGAGCAGATTAAATGGGTGATTATATGTCTTTTAAAAATGGTTTTTGTGCACGGGCTTCATGATGCCACTCTTCCATTTGGCACAGAACATAGAGCAGTCTTTTTAATTACCCCTGCAGGGTCACTGGCACCCAAGCTGTTTGCTTTATTAAATCCTGATGGTGCCTTTGGAGCAGCTCCGTCTAAACTCTGCTGTCACAATTGTATCTAAATTAGCATCTGAGTGACCCTCTTTTCAGGCTTTCCAAACCCCAACTGACAGGGATTGCCAAAAGATGCTAATTGCTCGGGCCGGGCTAGGAACAAGGGCTTGCCAAGATGACAAAAGCACTAATGTTTCTTTCAATATGCGTCCAGATTCACATAAGTACCTCTTTTAATTACCAAGAATTATTGTAATGCCCAGTCAATGGAATAATTGACCCTCAACAGCGAGAGCTTATTATGTAATAAATAATGGCGTCGGCCTTGTCAGAGTAGCAGGTACAGAGGTGATTTGCTGGACTGAAAAGAGCTTTTTTCAGCAAGGGCTCTGTGTTAGACCAAGGCATCCCAGTAGGAGTCCAGCAGAGGGGACTAATTTGAGTTTAACTGAGAGGAAATGCACTGAAAGCTCTTAGACTTATCCTTACGATGACAAAGGAAGAAATAGAAAGGATTGGGTTGGTAGTTTGGCAGCTTACATCTAGGGAATCTCTCATTGATGAGGCAGACAGTCAAGCGTTGTGCAGCTACTTCTAGTCTAAGGGGTTTTTAAGAGCATGTCTTCATCGGGGATAATGAGAGGGGGTTTATTGTCTGTTCCTAATTTATCTCTCTGTGTCTTAGTGTTACATATATTCACTGTGCTTGCACAGGAATAAAATATGACATTATTAGAAACAAGCAATTGATACGTGTAAAATATCTAATGGTTTTTATGTGAAGAAACAAATCTAGTGTGGTTTTGCCTGCTCTCCTGTTCTTATCCCCCCCTTCATTTCAACTCCTAAATCCCAGGAGATGCTGCAGACTGGAGGGGTTAGATCTGTTCTCAACGACACTGAAGTAAAACCATGAATGGTTCATGAATAAATGAACCAGGGCTCATTTATTTTGTTGGTGTGCCCAGAATAACTCAGAAATCAAGATCCGGCCTTCTATTCTGAAGTCTCCATGTTCATAAAGAAAATACAGTCTACAGTAGAGCAGTTATCCCGGTGGTCAAAGTAGGCTCTGGGGATAATCTAGCAACTGTTGGCAAATATATGTGGAAAACACATACAGACATGGAAAATCCTTTCCCCTCCCCCTTGCAAACATGGAATGAGGCTGTGCACACAGCATGCTCCCGGGGGAAATGTTTGTAGTCTCATTTATGACAGGGCTCTTGTCCTTTTAGGTCAGACTATTGCAAGTTTGGCTTGAGATATGTTGGCAGAGCTACTTGGGGAAATCTGCGTAGTGCCTGCCAAAACAAGTTTTGGACCAAACCATGCTTTTTAGTGCCTTGCTTTTATGATTAAGGTCACTCCTGCAAAGCATGCGTAAAGCAAGAAAATAAATATTGACTTGGCTAGGTGATATATGAATAGCACTTTTTGTTGTGTTTATAAGGTCACCAGAAAGATCTGATGGAATTGCCTCCTTGTGCTGAATTTCGTTTCAGTTTATCCACTGTTCTGTCTTTTGGGAATATTTTTTTGTGATGTATGGTACATCAGTATTCTGAAAAAAATATATTCTAGTTCAAAGATGTTTCCAATGTGATGCTCCTTTAAGTAGACACTTCTTGCTTTGCATGCTCCTTAACAGCATGGACATCCAGCAGAGGTTTAGCATAACAGAAGAAATATTTCAGTCAAAGGCTGATAAGCCGAGTATGAATGGAAAATGAAATGTTGTAGATTAATTACACATAAGTCACATTAAGCTCTTTCCATTTAAATGTGCTCTCCTCAGTTCCTTCTAATCTGTCCTTACATGTCACTCAGACTCAGTGTTTCCAGATTGCCAGAGCAGGAGGGAGGAGTAGGCCCAAAGATAAATTTTGTCCAGTAAACCCAACCGTATCCTTCCTAAGAGCTCAGTCTCCTCAGAAGAGGCATTCAGATCAAGATGGGCTGGCAGCACAGCAGCAGTAGTGGTACTGGGAGCTAGTTGTATTTCGCATCACATGATCACCAGCTAGAAATATTTTTCTGAACTCTGAACCGAATTTAAGCTGCACTTTTAGGATGTATCAAACTCCTACTGAGGCTGCGCATGTTCTCTCAATAGAGAGTTTGAGCTGTTACAGTACACCTGAGAAATCTTGAGAGCATCCTAGCCCTTTCACCCTTTCTTTTTCTCTCTGAACTGTGCACTTACTCGTACTGCTGGAACTCCTGAGATCCTTCATGGTCCTGCTGTTAGGCTTTTTATGGAAAAGTCTCTATCCCTACAGTGTGCTGTGTATATTCAGCACCAGAGAAAAAGAGAGAATCAAAGTGAACGCGCAATATTGCACAGCATGAGAGGCATCTGTGCATTACTGAGGCGAGTACATAGATCTGGCAGGAAAGGGGGAGTTCTGAGGTGGGACAGTGAAGGGAGAGTGTGAAATAGCTTTGATAGTGTTTTCCAAGAAGCAGCTTCAAAGAAATTGAAGACGTTTGGCTGAAAGTGGTAAGTCTACGATGGGCAACAGCTTCAGATCCTGTTGAAATCTTTGTTTGAGATAAGCCTTAAGTTTCACCCTTTTCTACCATTATTTCTTTTGGTTTCCTTGGTTTCTGTGTCCTTCCCCCACCTCTCTCAAGCTCCTTTTTTTTTTTTTTTTTTTTTTTTCCTTCTCCTTTCAGTGGGGCTTGAAGCAGCGAGGGAGACTGGGATGTGCCCACTGATGTTTGAATGAAGTGGCACTCGGGATGAGTTAAGGAGATCAGTATTATAAAGCTTTATCTTCCTTCCTATGTGCTCTGTAGGCAGAAATATCAGCTGATCGTTGTTCTCCTTTTATCTGTGACTGTAGGGCTAATCGCTCTAAAGTACCGAGACTTGAGTGATAGCTAAAGTAGATGACGATGTGGCAGGGAAGTTATGAATTATTTTACATATATTTTCATTACAGAAGATGAAGAGGAAATTATTATTCCAAGGGCATTTTTTTATGGAAATCAGTGTGTGACCTTAGCAAATCTTAATGTTTTAGGAGGAAAATTAGGAGAAGTAGTGAAAATTCAAGTGCAGTAAATCACTCAAATACTATAGTGGAGATAATGACAAGATAGAACAATAAATCTGTACCCAGTAAATTCCTTGATAAAACAGTTATTGTACGAACAGCACATAGTAAGCACTTTTGAAATCCCTTCCTATTCTTTTTTAACAAGTGCTCCTGAAAACCTTAAAGGTATGCAAATAAAGTCTGTCTTCAAGGGAGAGCCTAAGAATTAGATATAACTTAATTTTACTTCAGCTCTTGGAAATGAAATTGAGGAATGAATTTTCCTATTAGGACAGCAATAGCCATGGATAACTCCATCAATTATCTTCTAAATTTTTCCTGATACGGTTTTATGTAATTGAATATGGAGTTTGGCCCACAGAGATTTCATATGTGAAGAGCATAAGGGGAAAATTAGGTTAATGTAACTTAAGTCAAAATGACATGGCTTTGGTGAGGAAATTGTAGTTCTTTAAATTATCAGCATTATTGAAGAAGTTGATGGAAGAGAAAGGCAACCTGGACGAGACAAATTACTTGGGTTTCCTAAAAGCTTTCCAAAATGCCTGTCCTAAGATTCTATTGATGAAAATAAATAGCCATGTAATCCAGGGCAAAGTGCTAGTGTGGATTAAAAACTGTTCAGGCAGGTGTGTACATAGGAAGCAGGATTGAGACAAGGTCAGTGAAGTGACCTAAACACAGCGGTGCTTTAAGGCAAAGATGATGGAGGATGTAGAAAAAGAGAGGAGGAAGCTTCTGTCAAGTTTATCCAGAGGGGAGGCTGATGAAGGAGATCCTAGAATAGAAATCACCTGTTCTTGAGACTGGTGCAGAGGAAGAAAAATTTAGTGAGTGGTTGACTTGGGTGGGGGTGGGGGAGGGTGGGATTTCACAGGCCTTGTGAGCCTTTATGACAGAGAAACTGAAGAATGGGAGAGAAGAGTGAGCAGCAATTTGTCAAGGGCTGCTCAGGAGGAACTATCAGACTATGATGTGCAGTCAGAAGCAGCAGGCAGGTTCCAGGTAATGAAGCTTGAATATTGAACCATAAAAATAATAACTGAATCAAGGAATTGGAAGTTGCTTGGAGGATTAAGATGATTTGACCTAGAAGAAAGCTTTTAAGAGCATTTGGCAAATAAATACCACACTTCGTGTAGCATGAGGAAAACTGACCAGTCTTCTGCCTATTTTACCCTGCAAAAATATGAGGGTGTTTGGTGAGGTTAAAATGCTAACAAAAGATCCCTTTCCCATGGAGTGATGAAACTATCCTAAATCATGTGCTACACTGAGAGATGTTATAAATAAACAAAATAAACTGGCCTTCAATAGTAGTGCATCTAAGTAGTACTGCAATGTAAACTGTGAAAATACATGCAGTTCATGCCTCATGCTCAGAGTAACATGTCAGTTCCCTTCAGACTTCTACAAGAATTATCAGTGTCTCTCCTCTTGCAACTCTTGTACAGTGCAAATGGCCACTCCCCACTGTATCTGGGTCACTGGCTTTCTTCCACAGCAAGGCCTGATGCTGGCCATCACTGAGAGCCATCTACTGGGATGGGTGGCCCAAGTGTAGCATTGCCTCATCAACTGTTAAAAGCAATACTATCAGAACACACAGTTCTTGCTGCTCTTTAGATTTCTAATTAGCATGGATGGAGGCAATAACTCTACAGTTGTCATCACTTATCTGCTGAGGAAGCATAATTTTTGTTGGTTTTTTTGGAGGCTGGTTCATTAGACTTTAATCCTACTACTATGAAATTTCCAGTGAATTGGTATTAACTTAGTAAAATGGTGTATTTACCCTGGCTGAGAAAGCCTAGTCAGTCTGTAAATTCTTGCGTGGATGAATATTTGTCTGTAAAAAAAGACTTTCAAGAATGAATTTCATAATCTGGTGGAAGAGCTTAACAGTTTTTTCTGTTGCTTCCTTTGTAAACAAAGCTAGCTAAGCTGTAGCTATAGTATGGCAATTATGGTAACACATATTATGGACAAGTTTACAGAAATCCTGGACTACTGCTGGCCTTCAATTATACTAGCCTAAGCTAGCAGAGGAATTCTCCAGTCATCAGTCCTTTCACAGTCTTTGACCAGTTTCCAAGCAGCAGTTACCTCAGTCTTTCCTTTTCCTTCCATACAAGCTGCGCAAATACTCCAGTACTTATTTTAGACAATATCCTGAACAGACTTCAAATTTCAGCAATTTTTGTGGTAGCTGTCTTCAGAAAAGTATGATTAGAATTTTTTTTTAAACACAGGGCAAGTGGTTCTCATTCAATCACAACTTTGCAAAGTGTGGGAGATGTTGCTTCAGCTTTCTACGAGTAGTTTATTTTCTAGCAAATACATTTTTTCACTTCAAATTTAATGTTGTATAAAGCTGAAAATGCCAGAAAATTACTCAGAATTAATTGTTCCTTATTATGGTTGTCTTAATGTAGATATCATTTGGTTTACATTTTTGGGTTTTTTTCCATACTATGTCTTTATAATGTACCATTCAAGTTTTCTGCCATGTAAAAAGGTTTGAAGGTGGTTTTTTTGTTGTTGTTTGGTGGTGGTGGTGGTGGTGGTTGTTGTTGTTTTCCTTCAAATGCTAATTTCATTACTTGGCTACCTTGGTAGGTATCATAGAATCATAGAATCATTAAGGTTGGAAAAGACCTCTAAGATCATCAAGTCCAACCGTCAACCCAACACCACCATGCCCACTAAACCATGTCCCTAAGCACCTCATCTACACGTCTTTTAAATACTTCCAGGGATGGGGACTCCACCACTTCCCTGGGCAGCCTGTTCCAATGCTTAACCACTCTTTCAGTAAAGAAATTTTTCCTAATGTCCAATCTAAACCTCCCCTGGTGCAACTTGAGGCCATTTCCTCTCGTCCTATCGCTAGTTGCTTGGCAGAAGAGACCAAAAGAGACCAACACCCACCTCGCTGCAACCTCCTTTCAGGTAGCTGTAGAGGGCAATAAGGTCTCCCCTCAGCCTCCTCTTCTCCAGACTGAACAGTCCCAGTTCCCTCAGCCGCTCCTCGTAAGACTTGTTCTCCAGACCCTTCACCAGCTTCGTTGCCCTCCTCTGGACACGCTCCASCACCTCAATGTCCTTCTTGTAGTGAGGGGCCCAAAACTGAACACAGTATTCGAGGTGGGGCTTCACCAGTGCTGAGTACAGGGTGACAATCACTTCCCTTCTCCTGCTGGCCACACTATTTCTGATACAGGCCAGGATGCCGTTGGCCTTCTTGGCCACCTGGGCACACTGCCGGCTCATATTCAGCCGGCTGTCAACCAGCACCCCCAGGTCCTTTTCCGACAGGCAGCTTTCCACGTTGGCTTGTGAAGTCTTGGCAATACAGGAGAGCTCTGAAAGTAGGAACGGATAGGTTTTTTTAATCATACTGGTTCTAACTTTTTTAATCAGCATTTATTAGCACCTATTTGATTATGTTGCTTGACTAAACCTTTTGGAGAAGGGATGTCTTTGTTTGTTTCCCTGAATCTTTAATGTCCTGGACATATCCAATTAATTTCTAGAACTCGGGGAACATGCATGTGGTACACCTAGTATTTCTCAGGTTAAAAAAAGGTAAAATTCAAAAAAAGAACACCCACAAATTGATGGGTTTGATTAAAATTTAAATAAACACTTTGGAGAAAGGATATCTTTGTTAAAAATTCACTAAACACAGTATCTCTGAGATAATCGATCATTTATCAAAAGTAAAGGAGGCTGCACATAGCATTGGTTGGATTCCTAGGATGACAGAAAGGCATTATTTAGTGGGATAAATAAAGATCTTTAAAATACAATAACAAAATGAAAAGGCCAATTGCTTTGCAAGTCACCTTTTATACTAATAATCACTAATCTCGTTAATTCTGTGTATCAGATGTTTGGCTGATACTGAGAAAGCAAATGAGCATAAGGAAGTTGCTCCTCTAGTCACACATATTCCTTTAGGAGTGCACTGCTTGTTACTTTGTTAAGCTGTTGATACTACTTATATTTTTAAAATGAAACAAATTCTATGTGCAAAAGAAGTGCAAACTGAAAGGTAAGTAAACTGTCTGCAAAATTTTTTTAAACTTGTTTACTTGCCTGCTGAGCTGTACCATGAAAGGCTTAGTTGCAAAACCTGGCTTACACCGTTCTGGATTGATTAAGTGATGTATCACTGAGCATTAGAAATATGTGCTATATTTACAGTGTGGAAAATATTTATTTCATAGCTTATTTGGGCAGATGTGAGCAAGTGCGGGAAGTATGTTAATACATGGAAACGCATAACTCTTTAAGTCGAATGTTTCCACAGTTGGTAATATCCCCAGTACAGATTAAATTTCCACCTAAAGCACAGCCATGTTCTTCACTGCCCTTCTCAACCTTGCCAAGTGAAGGCATGTCTCTTCAGCAGGCAGGTCTTTGGTTTACTCAGACGTGGTTTGCTCTGGTCACTTCTATAACAGGCCAAGCAGGCTGAGGGTCACTGACTGTCCAGCTTTAAGCAAGAGGATAGTGTTTAAGCAGGGTTTATGGCAAGCCAAGCCATACAAGTTGTTGCTGTATCAGGTCACTAATCCAGTTGGTCCTCTGTCTTCTCTCAGGTTACATATAGTAGTAGTAGTATTTTTCAAAAAACAGGAATTGGACCATCAGGGATTGACTGAAATGAAAAGCTGCTGATTAAGCATAGTAATCTGGATGGCAGTGGGGAGCACCTTATGCCCTGATCCATGAGGATTTATACCTTAAAAACTGTAATCCCTGACTTAGCCCTTTTTGTCATGTCTTAGAGGGCTCATGGCTGGTTGGTAGAGCATGTGTTACTGATCCGTACACAGGTCAGCTTGATCACACAGGGTTGGCTCTCTTTGAATCCAGCTGCTAAGCTACAATAAAAGAAAGCTAAAAATATATCAAATATTTTCCTAATACTATGCAGCCATGAAAGCAACTGGGTAGTTGTAGAAAGTCGTCACGGAGCTGCAAATGGGAGGAGCTGCCCCCTTTAAGTAGTCCCTCTGATTACACAGTGCATTCCAGTAGGAAATCTGAGGGTTTGCTCTTGCTATGCAGTCTCATACTGGAAGAGCCAGTGGGGGGAGGAGGGTTCTTCCATGGTTTTGTAGGTTGTTGGCTTCAAAGAGATCTTGTTGCAGTGCGTTCTTCAGGCTCTGCAGCAGGGATTTCCACTTTTAAACCTGCTCCCTCCTTGACTTGGAACATCCCCTTGTCCTTTCTTTTCTCCTGCCAAGGGTGATTAGCAATAGGAAACATGAGGCAGGCTGGTGATCTTGCTTGTGATGAGCTTGTTCTGGTTTCAGACACCCTTGAAGTGTTTGCAAAGTACCAGGATGCTGCTTGTGTTCTCAGCCCCTCTCATGGTGATGAATTCACATCCAGGTCTGTTACTCGAGCTTCATCTCCATTTACGTCGTGATACAGTTGACAGCTGTATGGCTGTCAAGATGGAAAGTTCCAGGCTTTTTGTCAATCAAGAATATTCTGGTTAATAGCTGAAGGGGCTCTACTGGTTACATTTATGCAGGTGGATGGGCTGGATTTTCACTCTGCCTTTTATTTAACACCTTTCACTGGAGTTACAGATTCTGTTTCTCAGTTAAGCTAAGGGTGCAACTAGTGGCTTTATCTGCATTGCATCCACAGAGGGGAAGGTCTTGGTTTTCCGCCAGTCTACCAGGTTGATGTTTACTGAGCCCCTGAATGTTTCCTCTCTACCCCTTCTCTGTGAGATCTCAACCTGATGCTAATATCCCTGATGTGCCCATCTTCTGAACATCATCACTTCCTTTCTCCTTAACCTTTCTGTGGAATTGGTGCTCTTGGTGGTTTTCAATCAAGATGACAGGGGAAATACAGGGAGTAAAGCTGCTTTTGGAACTGTAGATTTCCACCGAAGGACACAGTTGCTTTTGCTACAGATTTTTTTCTTTATTTCTTTTATGATAAAATAAACTGTCTAATAAGCCTCTCACCTTTGAATGAATTAAAATGTCACATCCAACGTGGTCATCGTCCAGTTAAACCTTAAGTTTGAAAAATCAGAGCAAAAAGTTTTCCAGCAGAAAGTATCAACTTTTTTGGTTTATAATACTGTTCATGGTTCTGCGCAGTCTCATGAAAGAAAAGTTAATTCAAAGGCTGCAAAGGGTTACTACTCAAATGCTTAGGGAAGGCAGAAGAGACTAAGAATTTGCCTTGTACATTGCCAAGAGCAAACATGGGGGGGAAACACTACTTAAAATATAGTTCTACTATTCTTAGTTCTATTTAAAATATATATATCTGGAGATGGGACACCAAATAAGGAGACGTGTTATTAATGCTAAAGGACAGTGTTGATGCAAAGGGATCTAAACAAGCCCTGTGTAAACTTCAGCTGAAAAGTACTTGTGAAGAGTTGCTCTCTTGGGTGAGGAGATTCCAAGTCAGCTTTCCAGTAATAATACCAGTAGTAGAGCAAGAGAGAAGAAAACAAATCGCTTTGGAAGGAGGAGATTACTATTTTCATGAGGTGACAAACTGACAGTAATTTCATATTGAAAAAAACAGAAAATGTCTGCACTTTAAGTGGTGCACCAGGAGCCACAGGAGTCAGAGCAGAGCACTTTGCAGCTCTTAGAGAAAGCTTTCTAAATGTGTACTTGAAATGACACTCTGCTGCCGATGTGAGTTCAGTGACCGGCAAGATAGCTTCCAGTTGGAAATTCCCATTAGACTGTCATAAATTTTCAGTTATAGATAAGGCAATTTGGCATTTTAATATTATGATACCTTTGGTATTCATTTTTAATGTTTTATCACTTCAGAAGAGTTGGCTTAGGGTTATACACTCTTTTCTCCCATGCATTATATGCCCGAGTAGTATGATGACAAGAGTGAGGTCTCCTGGATTTAGTAGACCCGAGACGCATCTCTGTAACAAATCCCACATGTGAAGGATGTGTATTTCCCTGGTAATTCTCTTTTTGCATCAACTCAGATACTTGGGGATGGAATAAACAATGAAATACATATGTATGTTATATCCTGTTGTTCAACCTCTGCTTGAAAATTGTCGTGGTCAGCAAGATTCCCAGGAGGTGGTAATCAAAGTTGTGCCAGCCATTTGCCTTTTGGTAGATAACTGTTATCCTGTCTTACCAAAGGAAGCTATCAGGAGCCATAGTTGTTCTTAGGCACTTATTTGCTGTTAGAGCAGAATCTGATTATTCTGAGTGATGTCTAGAATGCTTTTTGGTAACTGTGTTGATATATACCAAATCAGAAGAGCAATTTTTAGCAATCCTTTCGCTTTAACCACTACTGTAGTGCATAGCCAAGAAAAATCTAGGCTTTTTTTATCCTACAAATCTTTTCAAAATAATAAGAGGAAAACTAATTTCACATAGCTGACTGAGGTTAGGAGCAGTACATACTTGATTAGTTCAGACCACACAAACTCTAGTCTGTCTTGGAGCTGTTTAATTACAGATTCTTTTAGCCTTGTACTTAAAATTATAGTAGAACTGGAAACCTTACAACTTAATGTGTTACTAAAATTCATCCACACTTTTCATAATACAAGTCAGAGAAGGTGCTTAACATGAGTGTCAGATTATGTGAATAGAGCATAAGTTTATGTTCTATTTCATTAGTTGTACATTCTGTTACATTGGAACTGGTTTTTTTTGGGGGGTGGGTTGTTCTTGTTTTGGGTTTTTTTTGAACAGGAATTCATTTAAGGTGAATAACAAAAGAGGAAATCAGGGACACCTGTGTCTTCCTCCTCTTTGTAGTTGAGCTATTGTGGAGTTAACTCTGCTAATTTGGGGGGATGGAGGTGGTGGGTGTCTAGTATGGTTATGCAAATCTTTATGTTGTTTCTAAACCCCATCTGCAAGAACAGAGTTTTTCAGAAAAGGTCACTCTGTAAGCATCAATAAGCCTTTGACAGATAGCAACCACATGTTGTCATTACTGTGGTTTGTGCAGTGTCCTCACTTACTGTATGTATGTACGATTGGGTATAGCAGCTGTGGGTTCAACAGCTAAGTGTAGGGTTAGAAGCCAGCACCAGTCTGGAAGTAGACTAGATGTGTTAGTATATTTAGTTCCATACTACATGTGCCTTGCTACCAGTTCCTGTCTGTGCTTACGTAGCTCCTCGCTGCCTATGCTTGCGCCTCAATGGTTTGTTCCATAGGAAGCCTCGTTACTTAAACCATATAGACTGAGGAAGGATGGTTATTGTTCTTCTGGGGAGGACTTTTTTTTTTAGAGGKTTTTTTTTTTTTTTTTCCCTCTGAGACAAGATTGGCCTGTGCAAGACTCGTAACAGTCTGTTTATTTTTGCGCTGCTAGACTGGCCTAACTTTTGGTTTTGGGATCCTCTGCACTTTCTAGATATGTCAGATAGAGTGGGTAGAGTTTGTGTACCTTGTATGCTGGGTCTTCTACTATAAAGCTCTACTGAAAACCTGTGTGGTCTTGGGCCTTTTTGTGTTTGCATTAGTTTAATTGCCTCTCTGACCCCTCTTCCTCTGTTGGCCTTTCAAGCTCTGTGGGCTCTTAGCCTCCCTGATATCTCTCCACAGGATCTTTGTACCAGGAAGCATCCAGGCTTGCCTGGAACTCCCCCAGCCCTGCTGTCCAGTTATGCAGCAGTTTATCTGGCTTTTATACTGAACTTCTGGTTTTGCATTTTTAATACCTGTTATTCACTTTCTTCTGTTCCATTAAGCTGTAGATGAGGAGTTTATTAGTTTTAGCTCTCTTCATAATACATCTGTTTCAGCATCTGACTGCTTTTTCATTTTTTTCAGAAGCATGGTATTTAGTTGTCCTCTGAGAAAGGGGAGCAATTTATAAATATCCTTCTAGACCAGTTCTTTTATGCAAGCACTTCCAGTTATTTGATCGCCTGTATTAATTTCTTTTATTGTTTCCTTTTATTTTTTCCCCTCTGGGTTACTAAGATTAATTGCTTTTCCATACTGTAATTCTTCTATGTATCCTAGGCAGTGTTTTTAAATGTCAGTCTTTATCATGACAGTCAGAATAGAACATATTTTCTGCCTTAGCAGCCTCCAAATTAACTTTAATCCTACATTAGGAAATTTTTCAGTCTCATTGCATCTGTTATGTAAAATCCGAAGTGGTGATCCATGAATTAGAACAGCAAGAGGTACCCCAATTTGAACAGAATGCAGACTTTCCACTATTCTTTGATTTCACTGACGGTGTCTAAACGGACTCTTGGGAGCACTCTGCAGGGAACCCTGACTGTCCAGGTCAGGAACATGTTGAAATAAGCTATGGCTCCATTCCAGCCCATGCACCAGCATTTCTTTTCCATGAAAACTAGAATGTAGGAAATGTCACCTGCACATTCGTGTCTTGTCCCTGTATGGACTTGGAACATGGCCCAGACGCACCCTCAGACTTAATGGTAACCCTGCATCAGCATTCAGATGCATGCACTGATTCTCACTTGGGTTTTTATTTGTAGAGGTCTACCTCCTTCTATTCAGTCTGAATTTGCAGACCTAATTTTCCTATACGTATACCTCCTTTGGACCTGATGTATTTAAAGGATAATTCATTAAAATCCCTCATTGATATCTGCATTACCTCTTTCTAAGAACTGAGGATGGTACTTACTGTTCTGTGAACTCTTTGGTGACTTGAGGCTGCCAGGGTCAGTAAGATTTCTACAGATATGAAAATCTACAGTGGTTCAGATCTTCCCCTTATTTCTCTCAAATGTTCTGATGTTGACAGTAATATTGCTGGGCTGTCTTATCTCTTGGTCTGAATTCTTTGTGGGTTTGATGAAAAAGATCTACAAGTTCTTGTGATGTCTTGAGTCAGAAGGGGATAACGCTCTTAGCTGAAAATAAGGCTATTCTGTTTGGTATTTGTTTTTCCATTTATAACTTTAAAAAAAAAAAGGGTGGGAATGTGTTTATCTTTTAATTCCCATACACGTGAAGTTGTTGTTCTCTGAATGCTATAAGAATTAAGGTGGTGCTGGGGGAATAATGACAATATATGTGATCAGTTGGAGAGGCACTTTGGAGAAAGGCCTGTCAGAGGGGGAACTTGCTTTTAGACTGCTGAACTGTGAATATGGCAGAAAAGAGCCTAGGCAGTCTGGCTTCCCTAGGCAATGGTTTCTTGGGATTTCTCCTGCTTTCAGGTACATCAAACTTGCTGAACACGTGAACACTTAGTTGATCAGCTTCTGCTGCTGCAACGTGCTAATTTAGATCTTGTTTGAGCCTTTCCATGCAACACTGTAATAATTGTGTTGTAGACAGGCCTAACCACGAAGCCTACCAGGGTCAAGCTGACATCTAAGCAAGCGCTGGACTCTGCCCCAAGTAAGGAAAGGTTAAGAAAACCTGGATTCTGTTAGTGGGACTGAACTCATGACTGATATGTTTTCAACAGCAGAAGCTTTGCCAGAGATTGAGAGCAGTGATGTGTCTGAAGGAAGTTAAAGCAGCTGTCTTCTGGACATCTTGTATTTGTTTCAGCCTTGGAGAGCTCCAGGTTTGCTTCCCTTTCGTTTGCCAGTTCCTTTCAGTACGTGAGCTCCCCTATGTTACACTTCCCTGTTTGTTCTCTAAGGAACATTACTGTTGTAATAGTAATGACATGATGATACTATCCTACCTTCTTCTGACCTGACAGTGAGTCCTCTCGTTTGCACTTGACTAACACTGTCAGTCAAGTGAAAGGCACCGAGTCCTGTTACTAGATTATTTTCCTGGAGTTGATTGATGTCTGCTAATTATGTTAACGTTTCGTTTCTTTTTTGCTTATTTTCAGTGCTTTCTCTTCTGATGACCAGTTATGCTTCATAATTGATTCTCCCTCTCTCTCTGTGTGTGTGTGTGTGTATATATATATATACTGGTACACCTTTATCTTTATTCTGTTGTTTTGAATTCACTTTGCAGAGTACCACTTCTTTTGTAAGCAGCTATTTTGTTTTGGTTCTCCAGACCCATGAGTATTGAATGTCTAGAACTTGGAGTTTCAGACAGTGTTAGTCCTGGACTACCATACTTAAGCTCTTGGGTTAGTAAATAAGATGCAGCTTTTTTGCTGCCTGGTAAAATAGCTTGGATATGGTCTTTTCAGGCTTACAGGAAACACCTTGTTCCTGTGAGCATGCCCTAGAACTTGATTGCCAAATGGCACACAGGGTCAGGTTATATTGTTTAGTTTGCCAATTTGCATTTGGGCTTGATTTCCTGTCTTTAAAACTGTGTCAGGTAAAACACAGGATGTCTGGACTGGAAAATTAACAGAAGGCACCTAACTCCTGAAAATGTATAGTCAATATATGGTGCTAGGATCATTTTCAGAAACTTTATTGGCATGATAATAGCTGTCTTAGACTGTAACCATGTTAGTTAGGGCAATTGGATGTGGAAACACCCTGAATCTGTCAAAACAGACATAGCAGCTGACAGGGTGTAGAAATCAATCACTTGATCTCTTTGCTCAAGTGACATGTGAATTGTGCATTTTAATAAAAGTAGGCTTGAACTCCTGTAGTAAGATATGTGACCATATCAAAATTAAAAATACAACACACCGCCTTTTCCTAATTACTTTAACAAATGCTTTTGCTAATGAAATGACAGTGGCAATTTTAATCCCCTAAATTTAAGGATTTCTGGCTCTCTGCCAGAGGAGATTATAGTAGTAGCAAAAATAATTAAATATGTCTGTGGAGTGCTTTATCACTGGATCTGAAATCATTTAGAGGCAAGCAAATGTCTTCGTGATCGTTGTATCACAATTTCCATTCTGTGGATAAGGAAACAAAATTACAGATCGGGGGGAATGGGCAGGGTGAAGTACAGCTAGTAGCATGGCTTTTCAGTAAAGGTTGTGGAGGAGCTGACATACTGCAAGTAACTGTGTGTGTTGTGGCCTCTCTCAAATCAGCATAAAAGCCTAAAGTATACACTGAAATTTTTCCCTGCCTATATGTTGAGAGGTTTGGAAAAAGACCACAAAATGCATGCTTATCAAAGTGGTGTGGGTGGGTCTCTGTAATGGGAATTGCAAACAGAAACAGAAGTGATTTGGTTTTTGTTTTTCTGCTAGGATTGTTGTTCTGCTGAGATGCAGGAATCGGACACTGAACCTGACTAAAATATAAATGAAGGGGGGTAGTGAGCTTCCTGTGCCAGAAATGAGCATAAAGTAGAAAGGCTAAATAGGGGTTAGGAAAATCAAAACAATGTAAGTATACACACACACTGCTGTCAGTAACATAGAAGAGGTTAAAAAAAGAAAAAGCAAAGATTGTTGTGTGAGGAAGCACCACTGTCATGTTAAACTGGGGAAGAATTTGTCTCATTATATTTAATGTCACATCACTCATTTAGAGCCCTAAAAATAGTGTTTATAATAAAACCCCTGACACAGCCATGACTAGCATGATTCAGATGGCCCCTTTCCTTTTTTAATTTGTGAACAAAGCTCCTCCTTTGAAGAGAAGTATTTGTTTACAATTGTTTATCAGAGCAGGAAATGGATCAATTAGATGGAACTTTTTAAGTTAATTGACTGCCACTACTAAAACCACCTGATGTCGTGCCCGTGCCAGCAATGCCAGATGAGAAATCTCATCATTGTTGCTGTGGGAAAGGCAAGGACATGATGGGAAATGTTATTCTTGGCACTCGAAAGATTAAAAATTTTAAATATTTATAGAGTCTTATCTAAACTACTGATTGGTTATTAGTGCCTTGAATTGAGGCAGGGATGTGTGAATCCCTGGAGCTTTAGGACCATATCCCATCTGAATGAATCTGAACCATTAACGGGGAATTGGTGCTCTGAATCTTCCTCTAGCTATATCCTCCTTTCCACACTGCACTGCCTTTGTATTTTTTTTTTGTCTTGGATTGTTTCGTTAATGAACTAGAATGTAGTAACAGCACAAAAAAAAGAAGTTTTAGATTCTTTCCTCTTTGAAATATTTGGCTTCAGAGCTATATTTGTATCTTTCATTTTTCCTGCTGCACAGGCTTGTAATCCTTTTTGCCTGTGCAAAAGCAGAATGACTTTATTAGTGTGGTGCTACCTTGTTGCTATACTGAGTTTAGCAATCTTTTCTGCTTCAACAATACTCCCCTGCTGACTTAAGGGTTTTTTGGAAGGGGGAGGGGGGAGCTTTAACATAAATATTCTGGATTATTTTTTCCTGGCAAATTCCTGGCCTGTTTGGAGACTTGAGAACCTATTGGATGCATTTGTTGGTGTTGCATACCCACATTTTTCCTGTCAGTTGCAGAATAACTCCAGGTTTTGATGACTGTAATGAGGTCTTTGATAATGCTTCTGCTGCCTGTAGCAAATGGGCTTATTGTGGGAGTCAGGAGCCCTTTCAGAAAGCCCCAATTTCAGAGCTGAGAGAAATAGGAGAGCACAACCTAGAAGTAAAGACTCCTATCTCACCTAAACTTGAGCCTCGCAGGAGGACCCCTTGAGTCTACAAGTGAGGTTGAAACTATTTGGTGTGGCTAATGTTTATCAGCTAGTTAAAAAAAAAAAAGGAAAAAAGTCTTTTCCTCTGATATTATTTCCATGTTGCTGTCAAGCCTGTGGTAAAATAGTAAAAGAGAGTGAACGAACTTGGGGCATACTTTAAGGACAGAGCAGGTAGGAAAACTCTCCAGGTCAGTTATCTGAAAAATAAGTCTCAAATTCAGTAGGCTTGTGAGCCTAAGGCAAGCTTAATTAAACTTAAAGGAAAGCAAAAATAAGCATTTAAAATGCTGTTTTGGTTCTCATAAACCTGAGTAAGCCAAAATCTGGATTACTCAATTATGTATGGTTGTGAAATTTGTTTTGTGAGCATTTTCCTGCTCAGCCCAGATTCTCAGCATCTTTCTCTTCCTCTGTGTGTGTGTGGCTGTCTCCAAAGGAGGAGAGGAAGGGATTTCAGGTTTTGATTTGGGGGCTCAGAATGTGCTCCAAGTCACCCATTCTCATATCAGGCTGGCCCCAGACATGCTGGAAAGTGTGTTTGTAAAGAGGAGGTGATACAATTATACTCTTTTGAGTATTTACCCCAGACTATATGGGGGGTATATGCAGACTATATCTCTGCAGCTGTGTTCATGTCTGTGCCTTGGCAAAGGGAATAGTTCCCTGGGAGGGATTGCGAAGCATCACTTTGCAGTGCAAGGAAGGTACAAGCTGGCCACAACATGTGGTTTTGTGGGCTGAAAGCTTGCCACTTTTGAAGGAACTGAACCCTAGAGCCTGTCACTCTGGTGTTCGTTTTCCTCTGCTAAAATGTTCTTTAAGGAGCTCTACATAACACATGTCTGCATTGAGTTTTCTTTCTCCCTTTCACTTCTTGATTGAAATGCACATTGCTTTATCATCAGTTTAGTTTAGTTTACTTGTCTGTTAAGCAAAACTAAAAGCTTTGAAGAACTCCTGCAATGGATTTAAGTATCACTGAGACCGGTGGCTACCTTGCCTTGCTGTGAGAGGAGTTAGTCAAATCCCAGCTCGTACATGCATAGGTCCTTAGTTTCTCCCATCTGAGAGTGAGGGAGAAAGGAGTACTGTGTAATTAAGCCACATGGTCACCATTTTGAGACAATGGGGTTATTCACTAGAATGTCTGTTAGGTACCCATGCAGAAGGCCTTATGCATGCTCGGTGGGTTAGAAGAAACGGATCAGATGCTTTTTATCAGCGTCTGTCTTTGGAAACCAGCATCCCTGATAATGGCTGGTGACTGTCCCAGAGAACTATCAACTTTGTTCATCTTCTCAAGTCAGGCTTTCCAGCAGTCTGGGTCTTACGGAGTGTCACCACCTGAAGGATGAACACAAAATTATGAGACTACAAAATTTAATGTGAGAGCAATGGAGGAGTGGGTTCTAGAAAGTAGAGGAAGCAGGGGGGGATCTGGGAGATGTAAGAGTAAGAAGATGGATAGGGGTCAGTGCAGTGTCAAGGGGATTGGGCCCCTCACTGTTATGTATCCTCTCAGTCTTGCCAAATTGATTTCATTTCACAATAGAGAAAAAAATGTTTTGGCGCTCTCAGTATCTCCTTTATGTGCAGCCTCCAGCCAATGTAATCTAAAAAATGCGTATTTGGTCCCAATGTAGTCTTGACTGTGACAATGCCCAGTGGCAGATGATTAGGAAGAGTATAAGAATAGAGAAGGATATAATGGTACTTCAGTGGTGTAGTCTCCCAGCTCTAAGCAGCTCAGGGATTTCAACACCCAGAAACAATACCTTTGTATTTATTAAACCTCAGTGGGTTTTTCTTCCAGGAACAGTGTAATTTTAAGTTCAAGTTAAGCTTTTCAAGTAATGTGGTCACTCTCTGGTCCACAACAACCTGCAGGAATCCTATGCTATATATGTGAAAGCATGTTACCTCTAACTGGTTTTGAACCTGACACTGGCTGTCTGATCTGGTGTCCCCAGTCCTTGTACTGGAAGAAGAAAGGAGCAATTATTCTGTTTACCTGCTTTCTGCCATTCTTATCTTTACAGGCCTTTATATAGTCTCTCTCCTCTACATGTTCCTAAAAAGGAAAGTTATTGCATTAGTCATTACTCATATTGAATCCATGCCATACTCTGATTATTTTTGTTGCCTTTCCTCTCAGCCTTTTCTAATTCTCCAGTGTCCTTTTTGGAATGAAGGGAGCATGTAGATGAAGCACAGTTTGGTTTGGTTTTTTTTTTTTTTAACAGCAGCAAAATGTTCAGGTTTCTTCTATCCCATTCCTAATATGTCCTAACACTCAATTTGCTTTTTTGGACTGCTGGGTAACAGGATTGCATCCTTAGGCCTTCAGCTGACTATTACTACTATCACTTTCCCCATGTCTATCACTTTTCACTTAAAGACATTGAATTTTATTTTATTGCACAAAAAGTCCTTTTGCCATTCTTTCYGGTTAGTTTTTATTATTTTATATGCTCTCTGAGGGAGATGGTGTCCTCTCAAACTGTTGCCTTGCTATTCACTCCTTTCCTAGACCATCTGTGAATATCTTGGTTGGCACAAATCATACACAGAGATCTGTAGGACTCCCCTGATGATCTCTCCCCATTAAGAACACTGCATCTGTAGTCCTGCTGTTGGATTTGTGTTATCTAACTGGTTACTCTCCTGTGCCAAGGACCTTTTCTGCTTCCTGTGGTACCTTATTTTCTGAAGCTCTGATAAAGGGCTCGGTCAAGCTGGACCAAGCACAATTTGGAAATCTGAATAAACAGAGGTTATCTGGTGAGGAAGTCTGTCTGACTCGGGCAAAGAGATTGTTTGTGCAGCCCGCTGTGCCATGCCCAGAGTTTCTCCTGTTCACCTCTGGTGTAGGCACAGCAACAGGATCATGGATGCCCCCTTGCAGGCACTTTGTGACCTGGCATTCTGCCTCCCAAGGAAGTTGCTGGTGGAGCTGGCTTCACCTACCCTTGGCCCAAAACTGCTGTGTGATGTAGGGAAAGCTGCCTTAATTGCTATGAATGTTGGTTTTCCATACCTACAGTATGAGAAATAAAATTTCCTACCTCAAAAGCATGATGTAGTGCTCAAATTAGTAAGCAGCATAGTTCTTGCTGGAGAGCCCTGGATAGAAAGAAACTGGGAAATGCAAAATATTGCAAATATTTGATCTAGTTCTACTTGAACATCAGTGTGACCCATGCTCCGAAGTTGCTTAAGTGTTCTTGAAAAATACCACAATCATTAGTTAGCAGCCTGCAGTGTGATCACTGGTCAGATGTGTACACAGGGAGGAGGGGGAGGTCCCCACCATCGGCCTAGGTAAACTTCCAGAGTCTCTAAACAGGGAAAACAATGGTTTAAATGAAAAGATTGCTGGCAAGCTTTTTAAAAATGCCAGTTGTCTCCAATACTCAAAGACTTGAAAGACTTTGGGGTTTGCTTCTGGTGTCACAGATGCGGCTTTGGAAAAATCTCAATACTTTTACTATTTCAACATTAATTCTAAAATTACTGGTTTTCGTTTACTGTACCTTGCAGGCTTCAAGCAGAATATCACCATCCACCTTTTTCACTAGCCAGGCAGAAACTATTTTAAAACTGTTCATGATGACATGCTGCTGACATGATTTTAAAGAGTAACCGTATGGGAGTGTTTCTTTTAAAACTACACACAACGTGGCATTGTAGGATTTTTGCACACAGAAGAAAATAAACTGGGTCAAAATAGGTCAAATTTCAGTCTTCCAGTGTGAAGAGCATCTATTTTAAGTGGAAGATGAGAAATGAAATAGTAACTGTTACCCTGAAATGAAAAATGGTGCTGTTTATGTATTTAATTGGTCAGGGTTTGTAATGGGGCTTTGAATTCTGCTGCTGTCAGATCTTGTACTGCTGCTGTCAATCACGGTTTGTCTCTTTCTTAAAAGACTTGTGGTAAATTTATTTTGGATAGTTTCTTAACAGGTGTTTCCTCGACGTTACAAATGCTTTAAATGAGAACCGTGCTCCACGTCCGGAGTTCTCAGCTGAAATCACACGGCGGCCTGACACGGGCACTGGTGTGTTTACTCATCTGCGGCCATGCTGACAGCAGGCGCTGGCAGGTCTCCGCCACGGCCCAGCCTGGACGCAGAACAGATGTCAGGGATTAGGGGGAAGGATTCGGGGAGGCTTTCAGCCTGCGCGTTCACGGAAGTAATTCATTGTGGAGATGCAGACAGGGCCGGCTGGACCTGCACTGAGGAGTTGGCTGAAAATGGGTCTCGGTGGGTTTGAGTATCTGAATCAAAACCAAATGTTTTCCTGGTACCTTTTAATTAAAGGGAGAGCATAAATCAATATAATAAATAAATAATATAAAGTTAGTGCACCAAATGGTGTTGTACTTCTACAGTGTTCTTTCCAACAAAGAAGCTGACAATATGGGTGTCTTAAAAATAGTGCTACCTCGCACACTGCAGGCGGAAAGGCTGCCTGGTCTGCCTTGCTGGGAAGGGGTGTGGAGGTGGGAGGCAGCTGTGCTGCCTGCCCTGGCACTGGGCATCCAGGAGAGCCTCTTCACCTTGAACTAGCGCTTGTGGTTGACTTGTCATTTTGTCGATGTTTTATGAGAACGTTTCCTGTGGGACTGTCTGTCTTCAGCTGTTAGGTTTGTCTCTGGCTCTTGTGTTTTGAATGTCGTACACTCAGAAATCAGCCATCTAGGGAAAAATAGGGGTGGCACAAGGTGAACAAGACTGAGCAGTGGAGAAGATCTGCCGTGGCATGAGGTGTCCCCTACAGACATCAAATACTGCACCACATACCCATGAGGCTTGTCAGGCATCTCTGTGGGCCAGGAAGCTAACTTTTGGCTGCAATGTAGTTATTTATAGATTCAGAGCAGGCATCTGTAGCTGTGATTTGTGATGTGGAAAAGAGAATTTATGTAAATGATTACTATCATCTATTGTGCCGTTGTTACGAAGATTTTGGTGAAGGGTGAAAGGAAGAAGGGAGAGACAGGATGCATCTCCAGGTTTTGGCAAGAGGGTGTGGTGGGAATGTTTGCAGATGTACCTCGTACATGGTAATACAAGGCACAAAGACATGGTGGTTGTATGAAGAGGTCGTATGTGCTCAAGCAATGAAATAAATTGCTCTGGGAATGAAAATGAAGGAAAGAACCAAGGTTTTATGGGGAAAAAGTACCCATTTGTGGTAAGACTCCATTGATCTGAGTTGAACTGCAGTCATGCTAAAATAACTCAAAGTCTTTAGGGCCTTCAAGAGAGACAATATGATGGTAAAGAAAACTTTGAGCTAACTGCATTCAGAATATGCTTTAAGAACATAACCATTGAGTATAATAGCTGAGTGAAGATAAAATCCCAAGTGAACATGTAGTGACCCGAGCTAGTAAGCTACTCTTTCTGGAGAAATATAACATGGGTAAGTAATGACTGTTATCTGATTGAAGTCACCCATTGCTATAACAGATTGAAAACAGACGAAGATCTATAAAATTGAGTTTATGGGACGTAGTTTTGCAGAATGCAGAGCACCCTCTATGGAATTGATGTACTCAGCTGCTATTGACTTCGGTAAGAATTCAACCTGCTCATTGATTTATAAGCCTAGACCCCAGTTTGAAAAAYTGGAAAAGATCTACTTCTCTGAGCCTTGCAGTTACTAGATCTAATTCATACTATATGTTTATCAGCCATTTTCTGGAATTCTTGAGCTATTAAGGAATCTCCAAGATGTAACACATAGGGAATAGTATTATCCCGGTAAACTTAATGTCAAACCATATCAAGAAATAAGTTTGTAAGCAAAATATCAAAAACCACAGTGCTTTCCATTTGTGGGTCCCAATGCTGTAGCTCACTGCAAGAAGCAAACCACGTGCAGGGTTGCAGTACTTTCTGATGAGCTGCCTGCACGCACAGGTGCCTGCGTGCCCCATCTAAATTGCTAGATCAGGGCTCTGGAGAGTAGCAGTCTTGCTGAAATAAACTTATTTGCCAAATGTGGGACAAGGTACAGAATCTAATTTGAACTGTTATCAATGAAAGCTTTGCTACTGGTCATTCCAGGTCTTTGTATGTGCTGTAGAACTTGAGTTTTGGTCAGCAGCTTCACTCAGAAGGCAAAATTGTTTAGATGGTCCAGGTGAGTGGATAGATACCTAATTATACTTACCTGAAATATTTAATAGTGTAGCTTAGTTAATGTGGTTTATGTTTTCTTTTTTAATCCCCATTCTTGAGATGGTCTACAAAAGCACCAAATGTTTGGCAGAAAGATACACGAAGTGGCAAAACAAATAGAAAAGGAATAAATGCAGACTTCAAAGATGATTTAAAAAAAAAAGTGAGTAAAACAATCATGTGAGATGGGGGAAGTGTTATTTGATGCTAATACTAAAAAAGCTGTTTCTCAATATACTACTAAAACAGTTTTTTTAAAAATTATTTTCAAAACACTCCAGTGAGGTTGACCATGTTTTCTGTTTTCTCTGGGGTTAGGACACATGCCCAAATCCATACCATGAAACTGTGGTAGAGGTGGAATATGACCAGGGTTCCTGAAAGTGATTTTTCTGCTCTTGGTAGAGCACCTTTTCACTCAGGGATGCTACTTTGCTAATACTGGGGAGGAGGGAGTATCTGGAAATAARTGTTTTGTGTGAGGAAGCCAGTGCTGTTGCAGTAGCACAGTTGGAAAATTTCAACACACAAAGCCAGGAAATTTGAAGGTCTGACTCTTTTTGTAGGTGTAACTTGGCAGGTTGTACAAATATCTTATATCTTCACTGGCAAGGAACGGCTTCTGCTAAACATAATTACTCCCTTGGAGTTTTAAATTCAAAGGTGGGTTCTGTAAAATTTAATTTTTTTTCCCCCTGAAGCTTTCATGATAAAGGCACAGTTATTAAGTAAGGGCAGCTACTGTGCAAGAGTGGTTACTATTAAAACCTGCACAGAAAAAGTTATAGGTACTGAACAAGAGTGGTTACATGCTGAACATGACTTCGAAAGGAGAAACATAATGTTAAGTATAAATTTCTTTTTATATGCAGAGTAGAAGTTTATACTAAAGTGCATGAAACAATTAACAAGACAAACTGTTTCATTGTCAGGTCTGTCAAAGTTAGTGTTTCAGATTTACTTTGTTTTTTCTCTTCATGCCTGTGTTGGTTTAATTTGGGGGGAAAGGAAAGAAAAACTGCAAAGATTCTGAAAAAAAAAGTCTATAAGAGTGACTTTACTTTCATACTGGAAAGCACACTTTCATACAGATTTTACTTGGGCTCAGTGAAGTTACAGCACCATGGCAGGTCACCATCCATCAGCAAGTGGCTACCCAGAGGCCTACTCTTCCACATCCTCAGGTGTGAGTTCATCTTAAACTGCAATAAAAGAAGATTATATTGTGTTGCACAACCATCTAATTGGAGACATCTCAGAAAACTCAAACTATCTTATGATACAGAGTAGTATCAAGCCTGACTCAGGTGAGGAAAAATAAATCTGGGATGCCATCAACAGTGTCCTCTGCATCAGTTTTTTTTCAAGGTGTTCATGGTCCACAAGAGCATGTGTAAAGGAAGGAATGACTTTTATTCAGTAATTTTAATTGGGCTGGGGGAGCTCAGACTAATACAGAACAATATTTTTAGATTTTTTTTAACCAGGAAGAATAATTAGCRCCTAGTGCCATTTACCCAAAGATTTACTGAGATATTTTGTCTGCTTTAAGGAGAAGGTTCTTTGGTTAATGAGATCTGTGCTCTCTAGTAAAGTTTCAGGAATCCACTTACATCCATTTACATGGAGCATGATTTTCCTACTAATTTTTAACCAATAGTCTTCTCCAAATGACTTTGAAGAAACATTCATTTACACTTTTTGTTGAGCTTAACGTAACCAATAATGAAAAAGAAATTATAGGCTGCATGAAATTGCATCAGAGTTTACACTGCCAGTGAACCATAAAATCAAATTAAAACACTATCTGATTAATTTTCTTAATTCTCTGCTATCAGAGTAATAATGGAGAGTAACATGGGCAGGCTCCTTGTTTAATTGGTAGTGTTGTATACTAATTAAGTAATGAGATACAGTAATTTTTTTCTCAGGCAAGGCTGCATATGTAGAATATGTTTTTAGTTAACACAAAACAGAGCTTATTAACACCCTTTGGGACACATTTGGCCAATGATATATTCACTTGTGTATCAAATACTAATTTCTGTAAATTATATTAAGAAATAGAATAAAAATAGGTTGCTAACTTGTTGTATTCCTCCATTATGGAAAAATAGTTCCTAACAAGAAAATAAAAGGGAGTAGAAGATCTGAGGACTTCACTGTACTCCTATGGTGTTATAGCTCTAACTAGTTTCTCCAAAACCATGGCAGTGTATGTCAAGTTGGGTGTCTCCCCATCCGCCCCCCTGTCTGTGTCCGTTGTGTCCCGCCCCCTCCCCCCCCCGCCCCAAAGATACTAATTTTTGGTTTTGTACGTTTGTATTGCCAATTCCTGGAATTTTCTGATCATAAAAGAACTTCAAGCAAGTGATTTGTCTTTTTTTGAGTTGCCATTATATTTTTCTGGGTTTTCTGTACTTTAGTTTGTGTTTTCATGCTTTCTTTTAACCATCGTAACTACCAACTTCTTTAATGAAAATCTTCTTGCTTGAGACCTGTATCTCAAAATATCTTGGGCTTTACTAGGAATGCCAAATATATGCCTTTGTGATACCGTGTTGGTGTTTTTCTTTTTGCTCAAAGTACTGTTCCTGTCCTCCCTCCCTACATTTATATCCAGGTATTACATTAAAATTACCAATAAGCTTGATAACTATGGCATGGAAGCTAGACAGTGGATAGGCTTCTTACTGTAGACTTCCATATGGTTTTAAGTATAACTGGTGAAATTAAGGAAAAGGGGTAAAGTATCTGAGTGAGGTATCTGATTTTTTCTTTCCTCCTTTTACTGCTCTCAAGGGGATATGGCTGTATGAGTGGAGACTGGGAGAGGGAGGAAACAGGTTTGAGACTGGACCAATGTGTCATTGTGTTACATCCAGCCAGCCAGTGAGGTCATTGTTTTCATCTGAGTCATTTTAGAATGAAAACTCTTACATTATGGAAAACATTGCACATCTTTATTTCAGACATGGAAATATCCAGCCAGCCTTTCAGTGGTATTGCTCCACTGATTTCATTTGAGGTACTCCTGACTCCCAGTGGTGTAAGCAGGAGCGGAAATCAAATTATTTTGCCTCATTTTTTAACACTTTGYCGCTAACCCAAAAGGGTTATTCTTTAGGCACATTTCCAGCCGAGATGCTTGTTGAAGAGGGAGCTGGTAAATCTGTTGATCACACCTGTCAGCCCTGAATCCAGTAAATCGGTCCAGCCTGGAGCTGGCTACAGTTATATTGGGGGAAAAAGTTCTTAAGCACCGACTCATGTTGAGGCTAGATTATGTTCCAGTGTGCACAGGGAAAATCCTTGAGACTGCATTCCTGGATATTGATTATATTTCATACTTGGGCTCCAGTAGGCTCAGTCTCTGTGTAGTATGATTTAATTGAGGGACTTGGGCAATCTGCCCAGCTCTGCAATTGATTTGTGTGACCATGAGCAAACCCTGTTATCTCTCTGCACTTGGGTTTTAATGTATATAATCTTTAAGGTGGGTCTGGTATTTGTAGCACTTTAAGGATCTTGTATAATACAGTAATTATAATTTGTGTATTTTGTACAATATAACAGCATGAGGTGGAGATACTGATTATTCCACGTAAGCTAATAGAAATAGTAGGAGGTTTTGACTGGCTCTAACAAAGGCTGTTTTATCATTTAAAGTGGGAGAAAGCCATTGCTAGTTGATGCCTTCAGAATAATTTATGAAAAATGGATTGCGGTATGACACAATATCTTCCAGTTTTTGCATGGCATGTGCTTACAGCATTATTATGTAGCAAGTCCTATGTCTCCTTAAGATCTATTCAGCCACTTGGTTGATAAGGATTTAATATTTTTGCCCTTTCAAGATTAAACTTCCAGGTCTTTTGAAACAGAAAAACTGCCCAGTGCTGGCACTGAAACATTCAGTCTTAAGAGGATCCAGAACATGCAGAGGGTGCACAATGCAGTTCTCTAAAGGAAAACAGGGCTGGGTAATGGTCTGCAAACTGCATAAATGCATCACATATTTGCAGGGGAGTTTGCACAGTGATATTGTTCATGATCTGTGATAGTTTTTTCATGCATGGAATCTGTTCCTCCTCCTACTGAAGTTAGGCTTCAAATTTAGTAATGAAAAGCATTAAAAAACAAAACAAAACAAAACTCCAAACAAAAAACCAAAAAAACCCCAAACGAACTGCAGCAAAGATGTCTAAGCTGTAACATCACTAAAAATGCAACARTTTCAAGATTGGGGTAGACTGTGTTTAACTTTCTACTGAAAATATTTGTTAGACCTTTAAAGCAGTTTCTGAATCAGCCCTACTGCTACAGAGCAAATGAAAGGCAATCTTTCCCAGGAATCTAGGAGTTTCCAGAGTAAGGTAGAAGCATTGCTGTGATGTGTCCCAGTGTTAATGCCTGAGCTTCTCATAGAGAATAATATATTTTTCCATACACCATGCCATCAAGTGAGGCACTGGGACTTCAA
Source organism: Phoebastria nigripes (assembly GCA_035582835.1). Taxonomy (NCBI): domain Eukaryota; kingdom Metazoa; phylum Chordata; class Aves; order Procellariiformes; family Diomedeidae; genus Phoebastria; species Phoebastria nigripes. Next base: position 869,832 of record JAYKAV010001267.1, on the reverse strand, counting down.
GATAAATGGAGTGAGATTGTTTGCCCAGGCTAGCAGCACCCTGTCATTGGTGGGAAAATGGCTGAGACTGAGACCCTAGGAGTAGCACCTCAGAGTGCTGGGCTGAGGCAGGCTTTGAAGAAGGCTGTCCTCATCGACTGAATAACAAACATGGTTACAAGTGACTTGCCTAATTGGGATGGGAGCAGAGTGACCAACTGAGATTGCCCTGCCCCAGCTTTAGCCCTTCTCAAGTGCTGTGCTCACACCAAGCCACTGGTCTAGAATTGATGGAGGAGAGGTACTGGCAGAGTTGTCTACTTAGTGCATCTCAGTTGACTACTTTAAGGTGGGGTTAACTGCCTGCTGGTGATGCACTGCTTTCTGCTTTGGTTATTGAGGCAATGCAGATGGAGCAGCAGGGCCAAGGGTCCTAGAGTTGCACTTGCAGCTCCAGCCACATGTGTGTAGTCAGCTGGATCCTTCAGTGTCATAGATGTCTAGATCAATAGTATCTCAGTGATGGCAGCGAACATTTCTTGTGCTGTTGTTATATGTGAATCCCTCACAATAATCATGTGGCCATCTTCTCCCTGTCTCCTACTTTCCCAAGTGCTGCCAAAGGCAGTGCTATGCTATCATCCAGGTTTGACTAGTGGGGACCAAAGTGAACTGATTGATCACCTGACTGCAGGTTGGACTTGGATCCCTAGTGTATAAAGCTGGAATCTGAATGAATATGAAACCATAATTGAGCAGCTTGTTGGGTCCTTATCCATGCCTCATGGAGACAGCTATGATCAGGATCCAGGCACGCTTCCAGTAATAATTTTTGTCGCGCTGTAAATACAAAGCCATCTGTTTCCATCGTGATCTTACGCTTTTGCTGTGCGTTTTTTATCACAGTTAGGATGCATGGGTATATGAGGAAATGAAGTAATAAAAAGCTTTTATTATTCAAAATATTAATTTAAATTTTGTCTCACTTTTCTTGAATGATCTAAGATGATTGAGACCCTTGTTTGGTTTGTCTGAATCATTTACTGGTCCCCAGTTGTTGTCTAACCATGCTGTGGTAAGAATACCAAAACAGTCTGGATATCTGAATTCCCATCCCTGGGCACTTTGGGCTTTGTTGTTCTCCTTGGAAGTTGTTGTTGAAAATAGTGGCACCACCTGTTGGTGGAAAAGGAAAACTATGAATGATGCTTATTTGCATACTAAGAAAGAATAGTAAAATGGAGAAAAGAGTTTAAAATGTATTCCATATTGCAATTTAAGATTTTTTTTTTTTTGAAACAACCTATTCCCTGTTTGATACTCTTGTGTAGAGCATGTCCTTGATTTAAAACAAACAAACAAAACAAACCCAAACAAAACCAAAAAACCCTTAACCTAGGCTTTCTAAAATAATAGTACAGAGCACATCTTCCTAGTCATTCTGACCGTCCAGTACTATTGCTTTTTTTGCTGTGTTTAAAAAGAAAAAAGAAAGTACCCACCCTTACAAAACCAGTTTACAAGAGGTTAAAGGTATTGGGACCTAAATTGTTTGCTCCTCAGTTGAAATAACTGGAGCTAAGCTTTTTTTTTTCTTGTTCCCATTCTTTCATTTTAACAAATGTTATCACTCCTCTAAAATGATCTATTTTACTATGGCAGCCTCCTCAGTGCTTGGAAGACAGTCTACTGATGGCAGCAGTTTAAGCTGCAATGTCTTCAGCAGGAGGACTTGCATTAGTCTCAAGTGTTTTTGGGGTGCCATGTGATGAATGGTTTCTGGTAGTTGGCTTTGGATGTGCTAGTCACTAATGTTTACATCAGTAGACAGAATAAAAATGACTTAGTTGCATATCGTGGGGCCTGTGTGATGACAGAGCTGGTCAAATTTTGAATTTGTTTAAAAAACAAACTATTTCTCCTCCTCCTCCTCCTCTCTGTGACCTTCTAAAAAACAAGAAAGAAAAAAAAAAAAACGGTGGTGGCTCCTGTTTAGTAGCTCTGCTTTTCTTATCTTGGGGAGATAACTGATAGCTGAAGGGTGTTATGTGTTGGGACTGGGTATGGAAATGCCATGTTTCGCTGAAGATGTATTGCAGTACTGTCTTCACTGCTGTCATGAATAGCTGAACAACTGGAATGGAGCACAGCAACAGCTGTGAAGCCTGAGGAAGGCTTTGTTGCGATATGTAAGTGTTCTTACTATAGCTTCTGTTCATAACCCAGTCCTCCGTCCCACAAGTTGGAGAATATCCTAAAAATGCTGTCTGTGGATGTCCCCAGAACGTGGTAGGTGGTTTCCAGCGAATCCTCTGCTGAGGAGCTCCCGTCCTGTGAGCAGATGGTGTAACCCTGCCGGAGAGGAGGCAGAGTTCAGAGCTGTGCATGCAAGACAAACCAGTTCACTGTCATGCAGCATAGCAGTCGTATAACTCCAAGAGAAAACTAGAGACGAACAGGGAGGAAACCTTCCAGATGAGCTCAGGAATGGAGTAAAATCTTGGAGAGGGTTGTGTGGAAAAAGGCTTGCCRGTAGTAAAGTGAGTGTCTGACAGGGTTCAGATGAGATGAATAGTTTTACTGTTACGGTGCAGTTTGTGGACAGAATAATACTTGAGTAAAACGCATAATTGCAGGCAAAAAGTATTTGGCTTGAAGTTTTTTGGTGTCGAGCTTAACATGTGAGATGTCCAAATTCATAGCCATTCATTGAGTTGTCAACACTTATAACAACAACAATAGCATTTAAACTTCTAGTGAACACATACTCAGATTGTTCTGTGCTGTAGAAGTGTGTTGATTTGCTTTCAGCTAGAAAAGCAAAAAGTGGAACATAAAATATTTGAAGCCAAAATAGCAGAAAATGCATAGAGAATACTATGGCCCTTTTTTAGCCTTTATTAGYACAGGTGATGGAAGGATGGTCAGTGGAAATGCTGATGTGATTAGACTGGTAGCACTTGCAGGGTCACAGCCAAAGAAAAGCAAAGCATGAGGATAAATCTCATTATGTTTTGCCACTGTGTTATTACAGTTCAGCTCTTTGGCTAACAATAAAATTAAGATTTCCCTCTTATTCCTGTACATCCTTTTCCTTTAATAAGCATAGATCAAAACTGCCCATATGCTTCTGGCATTCTCATGTGAAAGTAGGCATGAGGACTCACAAATAACTGAGAGCTGATTCTGGGACTGGAATGTTTTTGCTTACTGTCTGTGTGGGTGGCAAAGTGTCCATAAATGTTTTAGCACAGTCTAGCTCGCTCTTGGTTTCAGTACAAGACTTACCACTGATCTGTCAGTCCAGCAAGGGCATGGACGATTTAACATTCAAAAGTGAAAAACGCTTTTGGAAGTACTTACTACTTGGTGATCCAAGGGCAAGTTGCTGCTAAATATGACTGAGTTGTGAGGTGGACAACTTTAAACAGAGATCAACACCGGCAGAAGATGCTGGGTGCTACTGGTGGACATCCTGGCAATGCAATGTGATGGCTTTTCTCAGTTTTAAAGCTTTGCTGTAGTGAGTGGTGGAAGTTCCTTCTGTTGTGATCAACCACGTTTGTCTTACAAATGGTATAATTACAAATTTTGTCTTCTCACAATGTATTTCAAAGGCTAGTAGACGTTTTGTTTGGTTCCATGTTCTGTAGTTCAACTTCGTGTTTGTCTGTAAAATGCCCTGACACTTCAGCATTGTAGGCTGCTGCTCTCTTGTGTGTTACAGCAGTGAGGCACAGCTGAGCCAGCCAAGCCTGTGTTACACTGGTGAGACAGCTGCTTTAGTTCAGTGTCCACGGGCCTTCGGCAACATCGCGCGTGAAAGATAAGAGTGTGTGTGTGTGTGTGTGTGTGTGTGTATTGTATGTGGCATACAAAATACTGAGAAGTAAAGGTTTTGGGGAAGAGATATGGCAGCGTCCATAACTGGCAAGAGAGCAAAATGGGGCTAGCCACTGGAAATGCTGTTGACACCTTTCAGCCCCTGTTTCAGTTGTGTGCTGCGCATGAAACGTTACAGGAAAAAAAATCTTTTCTGTTTCTAATGTACTAGAAAACTTAAATGGTTCTTACGGGAACTCCGTGTGTGTGCATGCAAGAGGTGGTCGGGTCATCTGAAGTCTTCCGTGTAGCAAACCCGGGCCTTACTCGCTGTTAATTTATCTGTAAAAATTCTAATGACCTAAAATAGCATTTCTATAAATAGTGCTATATTTCAACTTTGTTCCATAACTATGTGTGTATGCTGGGACTTGCAGGGTTTCTAGATATCTTCCTTCTCAAATCCTACTGAGCTTTTTCTTCAAGCATTACAACAATGAAAAAAACGCAACTATAAACTTTGAGCTCTTTGTGAAAAACGCCATTTGTGGGACAGGAGTGAATCTTTCCCACCCTGGGTTTCAGGCAGCAGTAGTTTGAACAGGAAGTGCTGTATTTAAGTGGAATATGCCTGAAACATTTTAGTGAGAAATGTTTTGGGTTTTTTTTTTTCACGTCAGTTTGATGCTGCTCAGAAATCTAGAACAGCAGGTAGAAAGCAAAGGGCACAAAAGATAGTCAAAAGTGCAAGCTAAATATACTTACAGTGCACTTCTCCATGAGTGAAAATGTGTCTGCCTGGATCCACAAATTAATATCAGTGGAGGATTTGGTCAAAACACTTGATTTTTTGGAAAATTTCTAAGGAATTTGAGATCATAAGGAATGATCGCAATGAGAAATGCTATTGCTGTTTGTTAATTATAGGCCTAACTTCTGTTAAGAGTTGATGAGACTTCCCCCCCCCACCAAATTTCAACATCACCCAGATCATGGATGCAGTACCTGTTTGATGCCATCACTCTACCTTTTCCTTGTAAACAACCACTTAACATGTAATGGCTTGAAAATACTCATGATTTATTTGTTTTCTTCACAGGCTGGAATGGTGTTAAGATGTGGATACTTCTGGTTTGGCTTGTTTCTCGTGCCCACTGCGTGCCTTGTTAAAGATGTGGCATGGACAGCGTAAGTCCTGAACCAGTCCTCTCGGTGTTGTAGGAATTATTGTGTATGCACATGTAGTCCAGTCCAGTATTGTTCTGTAAAGAACTACGAAGCCTTTCAGTGAATGTAAAATAGTGATATTCGTTTGGAAGACCTCTGAGCAAAGTGGGAGTCATTTCTCACCTGCCAATGCAACCAGCAACGTGAGAGAATGAATAGTTAGTCCTGAATCTGAAGGAGGCAGCCTTGTCTGAGTAATGAAGGTATGTCATCTTATGATTATTTGTGTTGTCTACCCATTAGTTAAAGGCAAATTTGAATCAGACATCAGAGATTTCCTGTTCCTAAAAAGGAACAAATAATTTATTCAATTTGATTAAGGTTAGGTAGAGAGTAAAAATGTGGCACTTTAATCCATACCCACTAAGCTCCCAGTTCTTTGTCAGCTGCTCTTTAGGTTCTCCTTCAACAGTGGGTCTTCCAAGACTTACTGAGAGAAGAGCAATACTCTGCACTCTATGGCTGAAGTGAAGTCTTAATGATTCCTTCCCTGCCCAGAGAGAAGGAACAACCCTTGTGAAATACAAGCCTGTGTAATCTTCTTCTCTCAAAACTCTGTGGTTTCAAAGCATTGCAGAAGGCAAGCAATTTCAAGAACTTTGATTTAAYGAGAAGCAACTTACCTTCTCTACCATTGCAATTTGAAATGCAGAAGTATCGTTTTCATTTAGAATTTCTGGTGTTTTGTTCCACTTGCTTTTAAGTGTCTTAAGCACCAAAGCTTTCATCCTTCCCCTTGGAAAGCTGTGTTACAACCAAGAAGGTTTTATTACATGGATATGTAATAACCTCGTGCAAGGAGAACCCAGGGCATTCCAACTCTGGGGCAAAAAGGCAGATCCTAGCTGGAATGAAGATGGAATATAGGTTAGCTTGTCACTTGTCACAAAAGCTTGAAGTGAAAGCATCGTAACATGTAACACTTTGCTTCAGGAATGAGCTGTCGGTCAGCCAAGGAAGATTCTTAGAATCATAGAATCATTTAGGTTGGAAAAGACCTTTAAGATCATTGAGTCCAACCGTAAACCTATCACTGCCAAGTCCACCAATCTTCTTTACAGAGAAATGCAGAAAATACTGAAAAAAGCAGAAAGTTTCCCAAACACAGGCACGTTTCAAGCGCTGGCATAAAAGGATAAATCAGGTCACATGCATATATCTGAAAATCTTTTTCTTCCTATGGGGTTGATAGCACAGCTAAATTAAACTGGTAGTAGGCAAATCTACCAACCAGTAAGTACTTCCTAAATGTTTTCCTATTTTCTTCCTCAGCTTAATTTTCACGAGCTACGCTGCTAAATTTAAAAGTAGGTATTATAATGTAAAATTTCTGTTCAGGCCAAACTATGATTTAATAGTCTAGCACACTAGGGGGTTTTTTGTTACACTCATTAACTTCTCCAATTGAAAATTATTTTAAAATTCTAAAGCTGAGGCCAAAATGTTTAAATTTAGATACTTAGCTGTGTCTATGACCTGCTTTTTAAAGTTCTGAAAAAAAATCTTAGAATTCATTTAGCATAACAGGCCCTGCTGCTGTGTCAGGCATTATTTAAAATTACCTGCTTAGAAGTCAGTGGGATTACTTTTGTGATTAAAGCTAAATAGGAGCTGAACTGTTTGCAACATCAGGGATCAAATACATTTTTAGGTGTCCAAGATGACGCTTTAGTTTTTGAAATGTTTTCATGATAGTTGAATGGCCCGAAGTTGTCCTCCGTTCTTATCAGTTCTTGGCAAAAATGACTCAAGAATTGTAAAACAGGCCAGACCAAGGCAGGTTCATCCTCAGCTATTAACTCATTTAAAACTCTGTTACTGACTCAACCTGTTCTTTAATATTTCTTAGAGAAATTTCAGCAACATAATCCTTTCAGTGGTTCAGACCAAGAATGTACAGAGATTGTGAAGCTCTCAAGACAAACATGTATGATTGATATACTGGATATTTTCCCAACAGATTTTAACCAGGAGGCTCCTACCAACATTAAGCAAAAAAATCTGTTCTCCGAGCAGGACTACTTCTTTTTTTTTTTTTAACCCATCACTGAAAAATTAACACCATTAACATTTTAACTAGGATAAATGAAATGACACAGCTATCAGCACTGCCATATGGAAGGAGTAAAGGTCTGTTTCCTTTCCAAAAGGCTTGCCATTCAAAACTTGAGCCCAAGGCCTCTGGAAATCAGCCGGCAGATTTCCACAGCAGTGGTTATACCACATTGCTGTCTGTAATTCAGCAGAATCTGGTTTTGGCCATAAAATTCCAGCAGCTCTGACTTCTCATGGTCACGGAATTTATCCCTTTCAGTTTCTTTTGGACATGAAGCATATGTCTGCAGAAAGAGTATCCATGTGACCCGAAAGGTACATGCCTAATTTCAGTACAAAATACTGCCAGAAAACCATAAATACGGTACAGAGTTTTTGTCTGGAAGAAGGTTAAAAGGGATAGGAAAGTGTGTTTCAAACCCATACAAATCTTTGTTTCTAAACTGCTGTGCTGCATCCACTATCAAAACTAGTAATGCTGGAAGCAAGAGCTAGTTTTACATGTTCCCTTTGTTACACAGGCTACAGTTGTCAATACACCTCTTATCTCCCATGTTCTCTGCAGCTCCAGGCTTTTTTATTTACTTTTTTTTTTCCTAAGTGAATCAAGGAAATGTGGAAAACTCTCTTTAAAAAGAGAAGGAAGCTTATTTTTAATACTTGGCTGCAATATCACATTGTTAACTTTGGTCCACTACCCTGAATTCAGTGGCTTGGTTTGGATTTTGGTTTTGCCTTATAAAAGTCCCAGTTATGCTACCATTGAAACAAACAGAGCTTTATAAGGTGAGTGCTTCCTCACCGTTGGCACGTGTCACTTGAATACATGTCACTGGTGCTAGGAAGTCTCGAAATAGTTGAGCCACAAAGCTATGTTGGAATCATAAAAACACAGAGTGTATTCCAGCAAAATTAGGCAAGAGGGCAAGAATTTATTAATAATTGGTGTCTCAATACTTAGTGTTAGAGTGAAAAATTTCCTGAGCCTTCCAATCATTACCAAAATCTTCATGTACTTTTTTTACCATGGGGGGAGAAGCATGTTGCACTGGCCAGCTCTGCAGTGTAAATGAGAGAGAAGGTATGAGGAGCTCTTCCCATCCTTGCGCACGCTTGCAGTCCCTGGAGCACAAGACTCCTAAAATGGTGTTGAGGATAATGAGCCAGAGTAGAGGTGTCATCCCGTTTGAGAAAAGTTTATGAATGTAACCACACTTCTCCCTGGCAGATTCTGGCCTCCCTAACCCCCTAATATCCTCCTAGGGCAGTGAAGTGAAGCTATTCACTTCCCTGGCTTGGAAGGGGAGTGGCCACCCAAAATACAAAGATAACCCTTTGCCTGTTCTTATGGTCTGTGATCTTAATATCCCAGTGTGTGAGGGAAAGGTGAGTTTGTCTTTATGTAATGCATCAGATTTCAGCTGAACAGTAACATCAAACACAAGATCTCATAATTTATTGAGGACTGATCATGCATCTAGGCCCACTTGTAAAGTACAAGGTAAAAGCTAAGACTTGTACCTGTATTTTTGTGTATCAAAAGTTAATAATGTGCTGTTGTGAAAAAGTCATGAAGTATCCAGTCGTGTTACCAGCAGTCCATGGAATATTTGCAGTTGACTTTGGTGGGAGCAAGCCCAGACTCTGAGGCAATTGTAATACCATATTTTAGTATTTGTTTTTGGAGAACCATGTGGATAGGTTAGCTCAGGCCCTTTTTATAAATACTTAATTACTGACTCTTCCAAGGATGCTCTTGCTTCCAAGTTAAGGAGTGACTCAATGCATAACAATTACCTGTGGATTTATTGTTGCTTTATGGATACCCAACCACAGCAGAGCCCATATATTTCATCATTTCACACTACTTACAAAATGCTTCAGCACCCCCAACTTCAGGACAACAGTATTTTTTCCATATTGTGAAATACCAGTGCAATGTCTCCTTGTGCTGTGCTGCACTAATTGGACTTTGTTGCTCAGGCTCCATTCTGTTAAATTTTGAATTTAAATGCTCAGTCTTCAAGTTTGCAATAGTAGGTACAGCCTCTTTAAAAGGTAAAAGATGAGTTCAAGGTCAAAATTTCAATGTATTTACTAAAATTAAAGAATGTGATAGTGAAGTCAACTGTAAAGATTAGAAGAATTAATAGCTCAAAGCTTTCTCATTTTAATCGCTATAGCTTCCCTTCCTCAAAGAGGAGACCAGTCTAATCATTAGCCTAACTAGTTATAGGAACTTGAATCTAACTTCTGTGTGGCTATTGGTAATCTCACATTCTTGAAACGTTATGCATTTTAAAAATGTCCTTGCTACTGATTTCTTCCATCACAGTACGTTGGTGTTCCCTTACAAATCATACACCTTTGGTGGTTTGTTTTAATAGGGTGCTTGTCTAAGTACATCCTGATACTCTGTACCTCCAGATTTTGCTGTGCTTCATCTTTTGTTGTTCTCTTTTTTTCCTCTTAAATGCAGATGTGTTTTGAAAAGTAGTTTTCATTTTAGCTTCTCATTTTGAGACATTTGGGGCCTAATTCAGCAACACAAAGACCAGAGGACTTGGATAACCTAGTATTAATATCAAGGCACTGTCATCTAAAATAATATCAGCAAAGATTTTGTGGTCTTCGTTTCTTATTCCCCATGGAAGGAAGGATGAGAATCATGCTTTTTAAAAAAAAATGCATCTTCATTATATTTTAATTACATAGACACCAGTTATTATTTTTGTGCTAGAGGGAGTTTGACACTGTTTTACATCACTGGTTAAAGATTATAGTATCTGCATGTAGGATTTTTATAAAACTTCTAAAGAAATTTTTGCCATCTCTAGAGTTGAAGAATATTATTTTAGAATAATAGAATCATAGAATTATTGGAAAAGACCTTTAAGATCATTAAATCCAACCGTTAACCTAACACTGCCAAGTCCACCACTAAACCATGTCCCTAAGCACCACATCTACACGTCTTTTAAATACCTCCAGGGATGGTGACTCAACCACTTCCCTGGGCAGCCTGTTCCAATGCTTAACCACTCTTTCAGTAAAGAAATTTTTCCTAATGTCCAATCTAAACCTCC
>JAYKAV010001267.1:812273-859619 GCA_035582835.1 Phoebastria nigripes | reverse complement strand
ACACCCACCTCGCTACAACCTCCTTTCAGGTAGTTGTAGAGAGCAATAAGGTCTCCCCTCAGCCTCCTTTTCTCCAGGCTAAACCACCCCAGTTCCCTCAGCCACTCCTCATAAGACTTGTGCTCCAGACCCTTCACCAGCTTTGTTGCCCTTCTTTGGACACCCTCCACCACCTCAATGTCCTTCTTGTAGTGAGGGGCCCAAAACTGAACACAGTATTTGAGGTGGGGCCTCACCAGTGCCAAGTACAGGGGCACGATCACTTCCCTACTCCTGCTGGCCACACTATTTCTGATACAGGCCAGGATGCCGTTGGCCTTCTTGGCCACCTGGGCACACTGCTGGCTCATATTCAGCTGGCTGTCGACCAACACCCCCAGGTCCTTTTCCGACAGGCAGCTTTCCAGCCACTCTTCCCCCAGCCTGTAGCGTTGCATGGGGTTGTTGTGACCCATGTGCAGGACCTGGCACTTGTCCTTGTTGAATCTCATACAACTGGCCTCAGCCCATTGATCCAGCCTGTCCAGATCCCTCTGTGGAGCCTTCCTACCCTTGAGCAGATCAACACTCCCGCCCAGCTTGGTGTCGTCTGCAAACTTACTGAGGGTGCACTTGATCCCCTTGTCCAGATCATTGAAAAAGACATTAATTTTAATGCTGTGAAGCAAGTGGTGTCTCAGCCGAGCTGCCTCCATCTTGTTTTCAGGCTTATTGTGCAGTCACGTGCAAATCAATATTCTCTTATGCGACACTTGGCCTCCTTTAAGTGACACAAAAGAGGAAGCTGATCGAAAACTGTCCGTTGGAGAAAGATCCCTGCATTTTGTATTATTGCCTTGTACATGTCAAGACAGAGGGGACTAGATTCTCTCCTTATATCAATGTAATTTAGGTATAATAGCACTGGAGCGGTAGGTGAAACTGGGAAAAAAAGGCCCAAGTCTCTATGTCGGGGACATTGCTCTCCAAATTTTGGTTGCATGTGTGATACATGGATTGCTCTTTGAATCCCCAAGCTGAGAAAATAGGACATAGCCAGTCTCGTTACTGTCACTTTGAAAGCTCAGTGGGGAGAGAAGTACCTTTCCAAGTCATGTGAGACTGATAAATGAAAATAAAGGGGTTTGAATGTCAATTATTATCTGAGACTCTTCTCAGGTTTTCAGAGCAGTACCACGCATAGCTCAAAAGACAGAGTGGAATCATGTTTTACTGCCATGAAAAAAATGAATCCCAGCTCTTTTGTCTGAATGCCCCAGTCCTGAGCAGTCCCACGGCAGCAGTGTCAGGTCTCCATAGTCCCGTAGCTTTGCTGCTTAGTTAGTTAGATTTTGAGTGTTGTGTTGAAGCAGTCGAGCTCTGCTGAATTTGAAGTCCTTCTGATTTCTCATTTCTTATGTAATATTTCCCAGGTATTGTGAACCTGGATTGACATGCACACACTGTGCCTTATTTCCCAAATCCTTCAAGGGAAAGCCCTGTGCCTCTCATCTGAGAGGTAAAACTGGGGCTTTGTAGCAAAACAAATGTTCACATGGCTTTTTTGTTTTGTTTTTCTGTTTGTCTTTTCCTTGTGGTACAGCGCCAAGCATACCTACCGTAAAACTTTGCTGGAGCAAGTTCAGGAGTTGGAGATGAAGACGAGAGAGCTGGGAAAAGCCATGCTTCGTGATAGTAATGGAAAGAGGTGGGGCAAGTCTATACTAATGTTTAAAACAGACCCTTCTTGTTCTTTCGCTTCCCTATTTCTCATTCACCATTCAAATCTGATTCCAGACAGGGTAAGAAGGCTTCTATCCTGTATTACTCATTTATTGCTGTTCCTTTTCATACATGTCTGTTGCCCCACTGAAATCAGCCCTTCCAGTTTCATTTCTCCTGCATTATTGCTGTGAGGCTGTATTAGAAACTGCTGCTTAGTCTCCTGCCTGGTAACATGTAGTGCTATTACCTGGCCACTGGGCCAGACTGTTTTTGAAAGGACTTTTGTTGTATGTCAGTAAAAAAAAAAAAAAAAAAAAAAAAAAAAAATCTATCTGATAACGATGTCAGGGGAGGGAACTGTCTGCAACTCAGGATATGAAGACAGACAGACTGTAGCTAAAAGGAGAACGGACTAATCCAGTGTGCCCTACAACTTCATTCAGTCTCACCTTAAGGGGTTTTTTTATGCTTTTGCTTTTTTCCACTGCAGCTTACAGGCCCCTGCTTTCAGGGTTCTCAGTTTCTCGTTGTGCCTCTCCCTTATATCCACACCATATGGACTTGAACATATTGCTATTATTGATTCTTTAATTGTAAAGGGAGAGTATGTGTTGTGTGGGAACTTTTGTCTCATCTGAAAGAAGCTAAAGAAAATCATAGTGAGGCTTTTGCATCCAACAGTTTCATTTACCATCTCAAGAATGTGGTTCTGTATCAGCTGGTCGGAAAAGCTCCCCAAGTTCAAAAAGGTTTTAGAACTAACTCTTCTGTTTCTTACACAATATGGCACCACATGACTTGCTAAGAAACTACATGATCATTAAACTGGATTTTAGCAAACCTTATAAACTAGCAAACTGAGTGGAATGGGGCTTTTAAAAGATTTTGTTCTTCTGGGGCAGGGTCATCCTTTGAGCCTTTGATGTCTATTCTAAGGTAAACTAATTGCCATATTGTAGCTGCTGCTAAGACGAGCGGATAGTAGATTTTTCAACTGAACTTGTGAGTTAATAAGCACTATTTTTAGGGAAAATTACCAGGGAGTAAGTCTACCAAGATAATAGTAAACTGAAAAGCTTTAAAAAATGCTTGTGTGAACTTTAATGTGTTTATAAGATGTCCTTAGTGACCAGAGTTCGCTTCTCAGAGGCCAAGACAAAGTAAACACGGTGTTATTGATTAAGATCACTTCAAAACACTTGGTATGCTCAGTTTTTGAGTTGTTTTTCTGCTGTGACTTTTGGATCCTTCAAAACACAGTTTATACATTGTGCTCACTTGCAAAAGTCACAAACTGCACATCAAATCATTTAAAAAGAAAAAGCAAACTTTGCAGCACTGGTCAACAAAGGCAACCTTCTATGCCACAATTAAAACCAACAAAGATGCCTGAAATCAGGCATTTAATTAAAAATGGCCCTTGTTTTTAGAGGGCTGAGCAGACACCTTGAAGTCAGTTGGAGCCAAAGCACTTGGTACCAAAATCAGGTCAGCCTCCCAGGCAAGAAAGGTGTAACTCGGTGTTGTGAGGTGCAGACTGATAGAGTGATTAGATGCCTGGCAAGTGTAATCCAGGCCAGCAGAAAACTGGCTGTTCCCAGGCATGCAACTCTGGTAGTATGAGCCCCTTGGCAGTTGCTGTGGTTCTTAGCCATGCATAGGGTGTAAAGTTGCATTGGTGTTGGTTTGTAGCATTTGTGTTTTCCTGCCAGTATTTAGTGCCAGTTATTGACAGCCAGAGAGGAGAGTGAGTCAGTTCTTTGCCTGATGAATCTCTGGGTTGCAAGCCAGGTTGACGCGCTGTTAATAGCGAGAGAGACAGTTAGCATTTGATCTGTTTATGTGTGCGTGTATGTGTCTCCAAGAACTTGATGGGTTTCTTCTCTGTTTACACGCTGTCCTGACTTTCTGTAAATTTAATGGCCATGTTGTAATTCATTCATATGCTACATGTTTTCATAGCCTTTTATTTTATTGCACTCTCACTGCAAACTCTTTCATCTGCATTCCTCCTCCATATAGCTTCACTTCATTCTCGAAACGCTTGCATGGAGATGATGTAAGGAATCCCTTCTGGCCCTCCTTCCCGTTCTCCCTCCCCCCTTCTTTCTAYGCATTTGTTTGTTCTCCTTCCTAATTGCTCCCAGATTTTCTGGGTGGTCCATCTGTGAACTAGATAATGGTAGAGTGCCTCTGCCTGCTAGGAGCTGGTGTGCTGTGCTTGTGATGTGGCCTCCTGAGTGCTCTTCAGAGTCGTTCTTTTATCTCTTTTGTTTGTCTCCTGGCTCTTTCACACCTGCTAGAAATCATGTGCTTGTCCAAAGGGAAGGGTGAGGGTGGGAAAGAAGCAGAGTGGGAACTTTCTGCAGTTACAGCCTCTCTGGTTCACGTTCTTTATTTTTTAAAAGTTTCCTTCAAGCCGGTGGAAGCGAGTGCTGAGACATGTGCGCTGCTCTCCCCTCCTGCCCGCAGCCCCATTGCTCTTGGGATATTTCTGGCAATGTGACACTATGCAGGCAGGGGAAGTAACCGGAGTCTCCTCATTTCTAATGGGGAGTGGAGAGCTGCATTAAAACTGCATGGGTCCGTCCGTCACCTCCAAGTAACAGTGTTAGCTCTTGGTTGGAAGTGTTCCTGAAAACATATCCATTAGGTGTTGGTTTGTTCAGGCAGCTGTGGAAGATAAGCTGGCTGTCATCAGGGTCTATTTTCCTGGCCCACATAGTGGACACTATTTTTGTTCAGTGTTTTTCACAAACAAACAACAAAAAATCACACCCAATTACAGATAAGAGAAGGAGCTAATTGCTGTTATCATTGCCTAGACCTTAGACAAAAAATGAGGTGCAAGATCTGAACGTTTAGGATTAATCTGCTAAACAAAAAGCAATTCACAAAGCCCAGAAAGCAGTGAGTGCATCTAGACTTGCACAACAGGGTGCCAACGATTTGCTGTGGCTCAGCTGAATTTCTGTAAAATATGAGCAGGATTGCACCTGGGTCCTCACTGCACTTGGGGAAGGAGTGCTGGGAGATCTGCATGTGCCACTTGATACCTAAATATGCATACCCTGTCTTAGAAGGTCTTCACCCTGCCAACTGTTCTTGCTAGACACATTTTACCAGGTTAATAAAAAATGTCTTCACTAGTGCTCGCTCCATCCTTCTGAATCTTAGCCCCTTTGAACAGTTTCTAAAATTGAATTTGCTTGTATCGATCTAAAAAAGCAGGTGCAAATTTTTGCCTTACCAATGGCAGGGAGCAAACAGCAAGGCAAGTGGTAGATCAGGGAGTGTCTGGTCTGCGCAGGGCAGAGCGTCAGCACCCTGAGCACTACAGCTGGGTCCCAAAAACCTTGCAAATAACATGAGACTGATGTTTGGAGATTAGATTAAGTGTATTGTTTTGAGCTGTAAAGGGTCATGTTCTCATTTCTCCGTATATCTCATCCAGACAGCTAACAACTTATTTTTCATGGAAGCTGGGATGATCGCAAAATCAGATGATTCCAGGAGCAGGGGATTTCATCAGGGGAGACAAGTATCTGGAAAACTGGCAACTCCAGAAATAGCTTGAGAAGCAGAGGAGGGAGTGTGTAGTAAGGGGCTGGTGATGGATCCCATGCCATGCTTGCCTGCCTGCTTGTGGAAGATGAATACCTGCACTTGCCCTCCCCAGCCTGGCACCCGCTGATGCTGGGCTGGACTCCAGCCCAGCTGTGATGTGAGCAAGCCTTGGTGCGGGAAGGGAGAGGGTCTCCCTGGCACTCTCATGTAACAAAGGGCAGGATTTAACACTAAATTTACATGAATTTGGAGAGGTGAGAGGGTCAGCTCATGTGCCAAAGCAAACATGGACATGTGGAGACACCTGCCCAGCAGACCTAATCATGTTAACATGCAAGATTTACACRAAGAAAACAAACAATTTTTCTACAGGTTTGGTTCAAAAGTGGCATTGAGTTCAGCTGCAGAGATTTTTGTGTCTTTAAATAAGTTTACAACTAAATCTTGGCTCATAAAGGGCCAAATCTTCAAGTCCGCATTCACTTTTCACTTGTCTAACCCCTCGGTGAAGTCAGCAGGAGTTCAGGTGGAGTGAAGCCTGATTAGGGACCAAAGCAAACTTTACTTTGGAAACCCATGTCACTTTATTGCTCCACTGGCCAACCAATGGAGAGCAAGCAAAACTGTCCGGCACCTTCTTTGCGACAGTAGATTTCCTGTTTCAGAGGGTTTCTCTGTCTCGGAATTGCCAGAGAGCTCCCTTTGAAAGTAGCTTTTTGGTTGTTTTTCTGTTCTGTTTTTAATCGGTTGGTGGCTGGGATTAGAAGATTATTTGATACAAGAACAATGTAGCTTTCACGATTTACGTACTTTACAAGGAGCTGAAGGGCCTGTCTGGGGTGCTGCAGAAAAGTGCCTGCATCACTGAAGTATTGGGAAGAATTTCTTTGAATTATTCAGGAATCTGGGAGGCAGTGTCTTTAACAAAGAGGAAGGGAAGTGACTACAGAACTAGCGAGGTATAGCTGCGAGCGACAAGGAAGCACTGCAGTGTGCTTTTGTGCAGCATTTTTCAGTATGCCTTTTTACTCTTGCTGCTTTCAGATGCCCGCTGCCACCTCTTTCTTTCATCTCCATTTCATAAAACAAATACTGGTTTTCAGCGTACCTAAAACACAGAGTGGCGAGACTGTGGGGAACTGCTGTCTTCAACAAGGAGACCTGCTCGTGGAGATTCCCTTTCATTTAAGTGCTTTTCACCAATCTAACTTTGTTGCTTTAGTGAAACACGCATGACCAGCTCTCACCCTGAGAGCAAGCCGTCTTATTTATCTTAGCCTCGGTTTTATTTGGTGGGTGAGGGCAGATGTCTATCTCATTTCAATAGCTGCGTGACCTGGTGGGTAGTCAGTGAGCTGACACAGGTACGCGTGGAGACTTGCCTGCTGCACAGGTCCCTGGGGAGGAGCAAGAGGAGAATGTGGGAAGCCTGACTCAGGCTTGCGGCTGTGCATGGAGCCGAGAGCAGCAGAGCCCTCAGCCTCGCGCTGGCAGAAGCAGAAATGGTAAAACAGACAACTTTTCTCTTAACAAACCCATGAATGAGCTGAGGACCTGATCTCGTGGTTCCCGAGGAAGACGCAAGCTTTTTTAGTAAGATCAAGAGAAACAAAGCTTGGGCTCATTATATTTCAAAGCACTTTGTCTCTCCATTGATGCATTTCAAGTTACATCCACTTGAATAGGGAGACCGTGCCAGTAAGGCCCCTTCGCATCAGCAGGTACAATGAATCTTATCTGAAACAAACTGTCTTGTATTTTCAACTGGTTAAATGGCATTGGATGTTTGGAGCCACATTTTTGTTTCATGAATGTGTTGACTTCAGCGTATTTACTCAGGATATGCATGACTCTGATCTGAATCTGGCCCATCCAGTGCAGCTGAGTGTAAAATGAGGTTGAAGAGGGGAGAGGTATATTTTGGTTTTGAGGTTTCAGAGTCTTTTTATCAATTTTTCCAGATGTTCTTCACACCATTTCTGGGAAGGAAAGGCGAGATTTCTCCACCAGCATACACAACAAAGTGACTGGCATATTTACGATTTTTCCTTGCACCTTTTCTAGTAAAAAGATATTAGACTCCTTTTACTAGCAAAAAGCACATAAAATGATATCAGTGGTTTTTTTAAAAATTCTTTGATTCCATATGGTAAACATTTGTGTATGGTAGGTGGAAAATGCATAGGTTCATTTTATTTTACACTTGTCCCTTTCTCTCTCCCTCCTGTCCCATATCAGTAAGGAATCATCACATTATTTCCTCCTATGTACTGTTAATTTCTGGCATTTCTAACCCCTATGTGTGAGGCACTTGAATTTACTAGGTTTGATTCTGCTCCAAGTTGAGCAGTGGGGAGGATGTAGGGCAGAGGTGGGAAGGAGCAGAGGGCAGAGAAGGTTTCAGAAGCTGGCCAGAGGGATGAAGGGACAGTTACCATGCTCCCACTGGCACTGGGGACCCAAGTGCCCAGCTGCTAGCGCAAACCAGTTGGAGCTGACATGCCCCTTCTCCGGTGCAATGACTTGTTTCACATCCTGATTGTGCCTATCACGTAACCTTGAGGGAGATCTAGTGCACAAATAGGGTTAAATCCTGGTGACCTGGAGAAGGATTTAGAGCTGTGATCAAATCTGCTAGCAAAGTCAAAGTTGATGGAGGTACAGTATCAGCACAAAGGCCAAAATGAAGCTGTAAATTGAAAGGATTAGAAAAAAGAACATAACAAGATGAGAGTTAAAACTGATTAAGGGGCCAATCTCTCTGATGCCTAATCCTGAGTTACTGGGTTGGGCACTGGGGATCTCCACAGGGGAGAGAAGAAGAAATCTTCTCTTCAGGCTGCACAGCAGGAGAACTGCTCCATAACAACTGTTCCAGCCTAATGGCTTCAGCAGTTTGCCTCAACTCCTCCACTGGCTAACCTGGTCTCGGAAGAGAGGCAGGACAGCCTGCATTCACGCCTCTGATTCGTGGCAAAGAATAAAGTACTAAGTTACGTGTAGGAAGGACAAGAAAACCAAAGTTTACTAGATATTAAATTTTTAGTGGACAATTACAAAATACTTAAAAGCTTAAAGAAAAGCAATTTGGTTTTTTGCTGATCAATCAAATGTCCTGGGCTTTGCTCTAAATTGTATCCAGATACTTTCAAAGTTCATCAGTTTTTGTTGTTGCCCTGAACTGCTGTTTAGCTTCTTTTTCTCTAAAGAAAAGGAAGAAAAAACCTGATAGGAGGAGTTTAGAGTTTTTGAACACAGAGGTCATTTTAACTTTAGTCAAAGTATGTAAGCGGACTTTTTTTAAACCAGAAAGTTTGGATTAAAAAAAAAAAAAAAAAAAAAAAAAAAAAAAAAAAAAAAAAAAAAAAAAAANAAACAAACAAACAAAACCAAAAACCAAACAAAACAAAAACAAACAAACAAAAAAAACCAACAACCAAAAAACCCACAAAACCAAACAAAACACCAAACCAAAAAAACCCACCTTTACATAGAGACCAAGCACGGAAAACTTCAACCTCCAAGATGACTACTTCTGAAAAAATGAGTGAGTAGGAAAAGAATGTTATAATTGCAACTGTATTGCCACCTTATCTGTAGAGGATATGACCAAGCACCCACTAGAGTAAGTGCAAAGTGAGGCACTTATGGACAAGAAGTAAACAGAACTGATACTGAAAGGAGGATAGCTGAAAAGCCACACTTAGCCTTTTCTGCTTCTCAGACATTTCATTTGAGTCAATTCCCACATTTTGGAAAGGCTGAAGGCAAAACTGGGCAGCTTCAACTTTGTGTTAAGTTAGTTGGCTTTGGGACAGCTGATGATATGCCTGCCTGCCTCCCACCCGTAATGAAATGCATAAACACATGCTTAATGTTTGCAGTGCTTAGAAATGGAAGGCACTCTAAGCAGAGAGAGATCTCATTTATTGTTTTCTTAGGGTTGTTGCTTTTCAGAGAGGCATGTGATGTTTAGCGTCTGCATTTTTTAGATGGTATTTTTAAAAGGTGCTTGGTAATACTGTCTTCTGTTCAAAGAAGCAGTCTTGGAAAGAAGTTTTGGAATAACAGCCTCAAAAATGAAGGCTAGAATGGATTGTCCAAGTGATTTTAGGAGTCAGAGGAGGGATCCGTTTGGCTTTTCTGCCTTAGGATGTTGTTAATGACAAAAGAAAACGTAGATCATCCTTGCTTGTCACCAGAAGGAAAAGCTTTGTCCTGCTTTTAGCCATACAACTTTAAGGACCAACTTGAAGAGGATTTTGTAGGCTTAGAGTGGAGAATTTGGTCCTAGAACTCTACATACAGTCTGGGTGCTGCACACAGGGCTGGCTGAAGCTTGCAACGTGCCTTGGCCTCTGTCTGCTGTCGCAGGGTGGTTCTGTCACTGGCACAAGGTGATGTGGCAACATGGGTAGACTTTCATGCACCTGACATGGGGCGTGCTGCTGCACGCTGGTTGCAGGCTCTCCTTCACACTGGGGTCCTGCATTCAAACCTCTGAGATGTAATAGGAAAGCTGCTGTTCTGGTGAAGTAGCAAGCTACCAGGCCAAATCACAAGCTGTAACAACAGTGTTTCTCCAGGGCATTGGTGAGGGTCATGGATCCATGAGTTTTTGTTGATGTGGCTGCAGGGCTGGCTTAAGAGTTTGCCAGACCATTCCTTATCAGCCATGGTCATATTGGCCCATCTTTGCCCTATCTCCTCAGTTGGATTAGCTCAACTCTTTGTGGGTCCATGTGATAAATGAGCTGAAGGAAGTGGGATGGTGTGGGGAGCACTGTCAGGTTCTCCAACTGACTGGTAAGGGCAGGAACTGCTTTAGCAATCAGTCACCACAAAGGATGTCCACGGAGCTGCTGCTGAAGTTGTGTGACACTCAACCTTTTCACATCCAGGTGGGATAAATGACTTGCAGCTGTCTGTGAGCTGAGCTCGGTACTGCATGTTGCAGGCCTGGAGAGCTCACCACTACGTGGCTGCTATAACTATATCCAAGTCAGTCTTGCAGGGCCACTCATCCAGATACATTTGATGCTTAACAGACAAACATTTAGCTGGATAATGTCAAATATAACTCTTAAAGAGGGGAAGTTCCTTAAATAGTTGCCTTCTATCTAGGGAAAGGGAGTTTCTCCTCTGTGGCTGTGACATGCACTTGGGAAGCAGCTGGAGGGGAGCTGCTGCATTAACAAGGCCTGGAGATGTTATACCATGGCAGGGCATAAGGCCTTCAGCTTCCCTGGAGCGTTGGCTGTTGCTGAACTCTCAGCAAGGACTTGGTACTCCCTAAAGCGTGGTTGTCTAGGTGCAGGAGTCACCTCTGATACGTAACTTCTTGCACCTCTCAGCCTGCAAGTGGCACAGGCCACGCTTCTGTCTTCATTTCCCTGTGGTTTGTGCCTGGTGATCCTTTGGTCTTCTAGCCATGGTCTGGGTTTTTGTTTATGGTTTGCTGAGTATTTACAGAAAAATGCAAAAGGAGCATGAATTTGGATGTCTCTTTATTTCAGCTGGATCCTGAGTGATTAAGGCGCAGTGTGTGTAGACGCTGACTCTGCAAAGAAAACACTGATTTTTATTTTACTGTGTATATGCCTCAGATGCTTCCTTGTGAAATGCTCTGGCGATTTCCTTTGATTACACTGTAGCTTCATTATCAGTAATGCCTGTTTGCCTTTTAAATTAAAAAGATCTCCTACCCTGATAGATCTCATAGTAAAACATTCCTGCAATCCAATGCTAGATAACCAAAAATAACATCTCCCCTTTGTGGACCAAAAGAGAGCAACCAGCAGAAGCCTACAGTTGCTATTTTTGCTATTCTGTAGGAGGGTGATTCCTCTCTGCGATGTCTCCGAAGCCCAGAGGGTGGAGGTATATTTGCTCACTCAGCCAGTCAGGCCTTTCTTCCACAGCCCTGGGTTGTTCTGGATATTTGAGCATACAGAGTTTTGCTGAACCCTCAGTGTTAGTGTGACTTGCATTTGAGATTATTTGCATGCTTCAATTTTGAATTCCTGATCTGTAAGAATGTTGTTTTTACATTCTCCTTACGCCAAGTCTGTGTTAGTTGTCATCTCTCTGCCCACTGCATAACTCTAACAACTCCCTTATGTGAATTCAAGTAATGCACTTGAGTCTAAACTAAAAGAAAACAAGTTAAACCGAGGCCTGTGACTGTGCTGGGGGGAGTGCACTCAGCCAGCAGGGAGTATCTGAGGAAGAAAAATAGGTCTCCTCTGGCCAGTTACAAAGGTGTGGCCACAGACTCTGCCTGGATTATGGTAGTCGCTCTGTCCCCCAGGACCATGACTGATGCTGTAAGCCTTTAAGCAGCATTACGCTGCTTGAAAGGTGAGAGATGGAACTTGTGAATAAATCCGCAGGAATACTTGGTGTGTCCTAGCAGCTGGAGAGGGATCCGTGAGTCCCCTCTGCTGGGTCATACTTGGGGAGAAGTCATAGTGCTCGAACCTCTGATTCTTCTTCAGAAGAAACTTAATGGAGTTTGAGAACCAAGAGAATGAAATGAAAATCAACAATCTGCTTGTAAATGGTTTGGTGATTAGGATTGATCAAAGCTGGAGAAGTCTGTCTGTTTCAGACTTTTTTTCTTGCTCTTCATATTTTATGTTGATGTAACTTTCGGTGACAGAAACATGTCAACAAAGGAACAGCCAACTTCCGTGTAAGTTACTGTTTGAATGTATGGAAGAAATCAATTATTATGTTTTAATTCTAAATTTTAAAAAGGGAGAGAAGAGTATCCTCTTCTCCCCTCAAAGTCTAATCTACAGCTAAAGGTGATAGCAACAGAAGCTTCCTGATCTTTTACCTTGTGTTTAGCCACATTGGATATTTTGCAAAAACTACTTCTCCCCTCCCTCCCTTGCTGCTGTCGCAGTGCGAGGACAACGCATTGCAAGATGTTTCTTCTAACAGGAGAGGAATGCAGGCCAGCCAGGGCTTCTCAGACAACAACGTGTTTAATAGAGTATGTGACAGTGGAAGGAAAGAGACTGAACGAGGGTTTGTCTGCTGCTCCATTTGAAAATGCATATGGGTAGGAGGGAGGTTGTGGAATTAAGGGCAGAATTTCAGCCTAAGCTTTGGAGGGTTTCCTGTTTTAAACCAAGCTGTACAATGATTTATCTGTTGCTAAATGCTGCGGCAGCACCGTAGGATAGAAGAAACAGTGACGCTGCACCTGCAGGCAGTAGGACAAGGCGGTTCATAGCTATTCAGATGACAGGAAAAACAGCTGCATGCTTTCTTGTCCTCTGGGCTTACCCACGGATGTACGTATATCTTGCTTGCTCTCTGGGCTTACCTATGGATGCTGGGTATCTTGCACTGAAGAGCCATGCCTCTGCCACGCGTTCTTTGCGTGTTTTTAAAGGCACAGGGACAGCAGCTGGGATACGTGCTTCTGTGTCTTATTTGTGTCATCTTTAGCAGCAGCAGAAGTAAGGCTTCACTAGTAGCTCAGTTCTTCCTTCTAGAAAATGGAAAAGTGGAAACAAAACCAAATCATTTCATATGTGTGTATCTGACTGAACTCTGAATAATCCAGAAGGGCAGTGAGTTAAAACCAATGGCAACTAAGTGTCTTTGTCCATTTGGTGTACCTGTGCTCTCTATCCCCTCTAGTAAACCATAACAAAACACAAACTCATTTCTTAAGAGTTCAGTTCTTGTAAGAGAAGGGGGGCCTTCAATTCTTTTTTTTTTTTTTTTTTTAAACTGGGCCATGTGTGTTTTCTCAGGGAAGATCCAGTTTTAAGAGACACCTGCATCCACTTTAACCTTCCCTTCTTTGTGAGCCCTGCTTTTGCCACCAGCCAATTAGTGGACTCAGGAGGACATTCTGGGTCAAGCTATACCAAGTACCGCAAATCCTCATTAATGCTAATTAGTGCTCAGTAGGTTAATTGGTGGTGAAGCTCATCTTTTTTTAATTACTTGAGCAAATGAGCCAGTGGGACCTTGTGGTCAGCTTTGAATTATTCTGTTTGTTTTGATGCACCTCATTTGAATGTGTAAAGCCAGATGTTTGTTGCACAGATTTAAGGGCTGTTTGCTTTTGTGAGGGATGAGAAGAAGGGAACACAGAAAAATAAAATGAAGGTCTCCGACACCTTAGGGCAATTCAGATACGAAAATGGAAGAGTCATTTTATTCATGGAATGGAAAATATTGTTATGGAAATAACATGTTGCTTTTAGTTTACCTTTTTGATTTGTCATTCACTTGATGAATTCATGTAATGTTGTTAGCGCAGACTTCCAGGCAGACAGAAATCATCTTGACCCTCTTAGGAAGCTATTGCAAATGTATTCCTGGCACAAGGTATTTTTTATTATTGATAGCAACTGACTCTGGTTTCACATGACTTGAGTAATGACTTTTTTTAATCCATTTTTTTCATAGTAATCCTCCAAATTGGGACATTTTTTATAGTTTTTGTTCTAAGCTACTATTTGTTTTGTTTAGTTCAAAGTCTGTGTCCTTCGTCCTTCATATAATTGCGGATAGATGGTGTCTCCCCCTTACCCCTTCTGAGGTCACTAACCAACTTAAGCATATTGCACTGTCACTTTCCAGGTCACTGACTCCCATAAGGATGTCTGGGTTTGGTATTTCTTCCATTCTGACACCATTTTTGAGGACCTGAGTATGAACACAACTATATCCAATATTCAGCGTATGATCTGATGATCTCTTATCCTTTTGCCTTGATGTGTCTTAAGATGCCATCCTTAGACCCCGTGGGAGGGCTTAGGCACTGGCTTGGAGTCACTGGAAAGCAGAATTAACACTTAAAATCATGGGTAATAGTCGGGATTGATTTACAAGCAATATGTCTGTGAGCAAGGCCTAACCTGGTACCTGCGAGTCTGACGTCATCATTAGTTTTGCATCAAAGTGTGAGGGAGTCTGAGAAGTCTTCACTTTCTTATCTGTTTGTAGCAGACAAAAACCTTTTCTGAAAGCAGGGACTCGGTTGGTATCAGTGCAAACACTTTAGTTAAGAAACCCACTTAACTTCACTTTTCTTTCCTTTCAGGGCTTGTATTGGGAGATCTAATATCTGTTAATCAATCAAATACTCATCCATTTCAGCAGAGCTGTGTTGCATTTATCTCTATGTATTAAGAGCTCATTTTATAGTACTTGACTGGTCTTGACTTGCAGTCTGTTTCATCATCCCTTCTACTTAAACCACAAATGCTTTAATTCTTCCGTGAGTTTTCCTTTCTCTGCATAGATATGAGCCAATATAATTTCCCAAATGGGAAAATCAGATGTGAATTCAGTTTTGAAACTGTTGATTATAATTAGCAATATCAAAGATAGTCTAGCTTTGGCTTCCTTAGAGCTGCAATGTGTCACTCATGTTCAGAAGTCCCTTGACAGCACACTTTCCTCTACACATTGCACATAGAAGCCTGAGGAGCTAACCATTATTGGCCTGCAGCAGATACCATCCTGCACTTCATCTGTTGCTGTGTGGTAGACAGGCAGGTGAAGAATTTGTCCTTTTGCTGCTGTGGTTAATTCCATTCTCCATGTAAGAATTTTGTGGCACATGTTGCTTATTTGTCCCTTAGAACAAATATTTTTGATAGGTTTAAGATTCCTTTTTTAAGCCATCTATCCAAAACCACCTTCTGGTTCTCCTACTGAGATGGGAAAGACCCTACCTGTATGTTCTTCTTTACCTGCAGAATATGAACAAGTATTCCACTTCTGTCATTCACAGGACAGCAGTAGATTCAGACAGTGTTTCACTACACTTATCAGCCAGTGGACTTACAAGTTACCCAGCAGTCCTCYGCAATCAGTGGGAGGTTGCACAATACAGCATCGCTAGTTTGCACATGCACTGGTAATGATTGATTCTGCAGGCTGTCAACTTCGTAAGCCTGTTAAAAGTTAGAGAAATCTCATGTCCTCCTTCATGCTTGCCATCCCCTTACCTGGTGATTCTTTGTAGTACATGCTTTCTATTATGCTGCCTGCTTTGAGCAGTTGGAGATTTCTTTGTGTATGTACTTGATTTTCTTACAGCCAGGTGGTCTTTGGTTTTTTAATCAGTTGGATCTTCCAAGATTTTTAGAAGCTTCCATGCTGTAACCCTGGTTTTAGTGGAAACCTGTGATCCTTTCTTCTTTGTACTAATGCAGATCTCATGATCCAAGAGCTCTTAAAGATTGTTTGACACTCTCAGTTGGTATCTATAGTTTTGCTTCCAAATCTGTTATCAACTTCTATTTTATATTGAGGGAATACTACTGACTGCAGGCAGGGAAAGCAACCTGGTGTATCTGTTGCAGGTGTGATTCTATGGTGCCAAGGGAAGGAGGGGAAGAGACCAAGTGTCTTGAAAATGCTGACAGTTTGTAAAGATTTTAGGGAGGGGTCCATAGGCAGTACAAATTTCTAGTTCAGGTGTCTGAGCTTAGAGACCACAGGAAAAAGAGAAGGATTTCTCCCTTTCTTTCGTGGACATCTCATTATGCACTGAACAGAGGACTGTGAGCCTGGATATTACCTTAATGGACTATTAAGTGGAATATAAGCCTGCAAGGCTGGATTACATATTATAGGCATCTCAGATTCTTTGGTTACTTTCTTGTTTGAAGTTAGCAAACTGCTTCAATGAAAGGGAGTTGTTTGTTTAAAGCTGTTGTAAGCTTGTTGATGGCAGCAGCTGTGCTTGCTGGGATTTCCATTCCGTATACCAAATGTATGTGAAATTGTAATCTAATCCAAGAAAGATAGCAACGTTGGCATTCAGATGTGTATCCACGTTTGCAGCATAACCAGTGGAATTACTGCTTGTGAATAAAGACGTGAAAGAACAAGCAGACTGTGCAAATGGAAACACAGTGTAAATGTGGTGCAAATGGGATAAAGACACTGCAAGGAGCTGCACTAGCAAACAGATCCCTTCTATGCACTGGCTCCATCTCAGTGTTAGGAACAAGGGTGAGATGGAAAAAAACAACCCAATCACAGAGGAACTTTGAACTAAAATAGACTGTAATAACTTTTTCAAAATAATCTGATATATAACAGTTATTTGAGGCTCCAGTGCAATGGGATTTGGACACCTACATTATTTTAAAACCCCATTGAACTCAGTGGGACTTGTATACGTAATTAAGTGCTTTGAAAGGTCAGGATCTTAGCCATCATTTGTTAATTCTGGGCATAAAGTTCTTGATGAAACGAGTTGTGTTTTTAATAAAAATTAGAGTGGAGAGTGTCTCTAATGATTTGTGTACATATGTTAAATCTATTGTAAGCATACTGTATTTTTCACCTTAAGTTTGTATTTTCACTTTCTGTAAATTCAGTAATAATTTTTCAGGCCTTTGACAGGCACTGTGTAAACCAAAGGGGTTTTTAATCAAAAACTGGATAGAAAGTTTTCTTTCCAGCATGGGAGATGAAAATGAGAGTGCTTTTTAGAAGACAGAATTAACTTTGGGTCCCACCTTTGGTTGCTTCAGGCCATTTTGCAGGTGTGATAGAAGCCTTTTACCATGTGCTAAGCCACAATGCTTTGCTGCTCCTCTCTAAGGCAGTTTGTGGGTGCCATGATTCATGTGCATAATACTAAAGAGAAATCTCCTTTTTAATATTCCATATCACTTGATGTCAGACTTCTGATATGGTTTGTAATAATTTATAGGCATCGGGCATTCGGAAATCACAATGATGGTAATATTAGGGATGGATTAACTAAATGTAAACTTATACAAAGTGGCCTTAGAAAGGAGGAGTTTCCATTATTAGAGAGTTCTTTTGATACTGTGCAGTTTAAAGAAAGAGAAAATCCTTTTTCATGCTACAACCATCTTAAATACTGACTTAAGTCAAAGCTGCCAAGTACTTTAAACACAGTTGACTTTTACGTTGAAATTATCTGGTTACTTACTGGTATATTTTTTTTCTCTCCCTCAGCATGAACGAACGTGATCATTTGTTAAAAAGGCTCGGCAGGAAAACTCCTCCGAGCCTTTTCCGTGCTCATTCTGTCCAGCAAAGTGTATCACGTAAGTAGCGGATCATGTATGCATGTGTGTTTCACAGCAGTCAGTCCCAGATGAGTGAAGCGAAGGGTGATTATTTTTTAATTAAATTGTAGATAGAGATAATCTAGCACAGAGGCTGAGCTGCCAAGCAAGACACATACATTTGGAAGTGGAATTAGTGTATTTGGCCCTAGGCAAGTAGAGCTCAAATGTGGATAATTCCCTAGGATCCAATCAACAGGCCCAAATGACAAAATCCCAATGTGCAGGTTCTCTAAATGTGAAATCCTGATAGTCTCAAGAATACTGTAAAATCAAAAACTGCAGGATAAAATAAATGTTGTGATAGAGCCTAGCTTAAATAGAAATGGTTTCTTTATGAAGAGTTGTATTAGCTGTGGTTAGCTGAGAATACAGCAGTGTTTCAGTGATGCCACTTAGGGGTTCTGTGTGTTTCTGATGAGGAAAGCCATGGCGTGCAGAGCTGCCTCTCTCCTTTCCCTCTTTGTCCTGTGCTGAGAGAAGAGATGCAACGTCACATCTTGCTACTGCTGCTATTTGGAATAAATTGCATTTCTTGTTGGTGTAGAGGTCATCCATTTATTCACGTTCCTAGAGGAACGTGTGATGGGCCTTGATCTGCTGGACCTGACTTTTTTTGTCAGTGTTAGATTATTTTTAATGCTGTGAAAGCCTTTCTAACAGCTCTGTAGGCCAGATACACTGAAGGACCATGCTGTCTYGAGGGACCAAGGGAGTCCAGACAACCCCTTCTAGTGGTAAAATGCAGTCGCTCTCGTGATTAAACTGGTGGTCAAAATATGCTCATCTTACTAAAGAAAATAGCCCCCCAGCATGCAGTGCTGCTGCGGACAGGGCAAGGAGCAGGCACTCAGGATTTGGGTTTTGTATTGCTGTTGCAGTGAGAAGTGACACTCCTGACTGTTTAAGAATCCCAGGGAAGTCAAATCTCACTGCTGGCTGTGTTGTCTTCTGTAGCAGAATTGTTGTGGTTCAGGCCATGGAGGCAGGGCTGGGATTTGAGAACCCAAATGACTGAGGTATTCCTATTTTCCATGGGGAATTTCACTAGAAGAGGTGGAACAGTGATGGATCTGCTAGTCTTTGTCCTTCATAGAGCCGTTGCAAGGCCATCACTGTCAAGGGATGCAGGATCTTCAGCAATCAATCCCATTGCTCCTGGGAAAAGAGGCCGATGCACAGAGCAGCCCTGTGGACCACATGCTCCTGCCAGGATTTAATCCTTTATGTCAAGGAGCCAGGGATGCTGACGGCAGCACGGCTTTGGGCATGCCAACATGCTCTTTACGGAGATTCCAAAGGCGATGATTGGCAGAAGAAGTCCATAAAATGCATAAATAAATTGCTGTCAAAGTAGTCTGCTATAGAGACTTACCACAGTGCAGAAGGGAGATACACCAGTGGTGACTAGTCAGACTTGATATATGCTTTTAGTCTGGTAGAACACATCATCAGGTTGTTAGTAGGTGAATAGCTATTGCGAAAGAAAAATGAGATATCAAAATAAATGCTAATTTGGATAACCAGCTTTCCTATAAATGCAAATGATTAAGTGCTAAATGAGTCAGGCCAGTCAGGACAGGTTACAATCAACTGTCTGTTTTTCACATGAACGTAAATTTTGATTGTGAAGCTGTTAGGATTGAAAAACGCTTTTTATGGTGTATCCATGACTCAACTTCTGTCATCTCTTGTCAAATGCTATTTTCCAATGTTGCATAGCTGCTATATGTACAAGGCCCTGTGAAATCCAGGGAACATATGTGCTGTTTTCACAACCCTAAATTGTACAACTGTTTACTAAATGCTAGAAATCTTCAAAGCAAAGAGTTGATGAATAGGGCAGTAGCCTTGACATGCTGGGCCAGTATCTTAAATCACACACTGTTTGAAGTCTTGAACTGTTCATATGTTTCTACCAGGCTCCAAGTTCCCAGCCTGTGAAGGCCACTTCTTCCAAAAATTACTTGTGTGACTTCAACTCAGAATCTGACACTTGCGTATAAAGCAGGAAAATGGTTTGTTTAGTTAGAGCTGACAAAGGCTTAAGCAAATCAATTGCCTTAGTCCCAACAAGGAAGGAAAATAGGATTAAATTTCCTAGCGCCAATTGTACAGATGCAGTACTGGTTTGAGAGTCACTTTATTTTTGACAACAACTGTTTCCAAATTTTTGGAGAGGAAACAATGCCTAAATAGCTTTGTTTCTAATCATATGGAAAGGAGAAGAATCTCATGGGGAGTTTCAGGGCTACTATTAGTGGTCTATGGTGGGAGGAAAAAGATGGCTGAGGTAAGTCTGCAGAGCCCTGTATCGAAAGGCAGAAGCTCACTCTGTGTGTTTCCTTAGCCTCTGTTGGTGAGCCAGCCTCTCTCCAAAAGCATTAGCACAGCACAAGACCTTCAGGCAGGATGCATAGCTGGGGTGCTCCCATACAGCACAAGGTTCTGGCGGATCCAGCCCCTAAAGTGGGGGSCTCAGCCAGTGCCATGTCAGTGCCATGCAGGAGTGCCAGCCAGGATTAATCTCTTAAACGCCTCCTCCCTGTAAAGAAACTGGCTCAGAGTGACTGCCTTGGAGAGTAGCCCCTGTCCATCTGGAAGGGTATGCCCTTAAAGTATGTAAGACCTTCATGGCTGTTTTTCTTGCTCTGGCTTTGTTTTTGTGTTCCTGAATCACGCAGAGCTGTCAGAAGCATGAAAGAAATCTATCT
Source organism: Phoebastria nigripes (assembly GCA_035582835.1). Lineage (NCBI taxonomy): Eukaryota > Metazoa > Chordata > Aves > Procellariiformes > Diomedeidae > Phoebastria > Phoebastria nigripes. Next base: position 839,542 of record JAYKAV010001267.1, on the reverse strand, counting down.
ACTACCTGTACTGTCAAAGATCATGTGGTTCTTTCCTACCAGTATAACTTCTGGGAAGCTTTATGAAAACTTAAAAAAAGAAAGATGAAGTTCCTGTTGGATGGCATTGTCATGAGACTTTAGTGGAAGAGTTTTATACAGTTGTCAAGCCCATGTGTGAACATAAAACCATCTCAGTGGAATCTTGTAGGCAGCGTTGACGACCCTGGTCTCTGGGCTTGGTGTAGCTCCTGGTGAAGGTGCCTGGTAAAATTGGAGATTGCCCATTGTCATCTGCTTTCTAAAGCCTCTTAAGGGGGAGCAGGAAGTGCCACCAGGCTCCTGTCAGGCGTGTCGTTGGACCCTTCCCTTTAGTGTGCTGTGGGGTTCACACTCAAGAGAAGGAGCAATAATGACTCCCAAAAGCTCTCCCTCTGAGAGGGTTTGCTGGCAATGAGGTTTTCTCCAGGTGAGTTTTTCCAAGTCTCTGTCCAAGTTCATGTCTTTTTTTTTGCTGTGACTTTGTGAAAGTAGCATCTCGTTTAGACAAGCTCTGTAGATACAAAAGATGGTTCTTGACCTCCCGTTTCTTCCAGCATGACTGACCTGTACCACCTGTGCCCCTAGAGCCTCACCAGCAGGATGGTAAGGGTGGTGCTCCCCACTTGCTCAGATACCCTCAGACCTGTCTGTCTTTAAGGAAAGTCCCATACCATCTCTCTAGTGCAGTTTCCCTCCTGTAATTCAGAATACCCCCTGCCAGTGTTTAGCTGTCATTGGTCTCAGCATGCTCTTAAATTAAAACAGCTGAATCCCGCTCTCATTAAGCAGTGCTCTGGCAGAACTCCCCCTGAAATGTGGAGAGCCGTGCCTGAATGAGGATTACTGCACTTGGCCCAGATTTCCTATGCTAGCAAAGAAAATCCCTCTTCCTTTGACAGAATATGGTGATTGCTTAGAGTAAATCTGAATGCAGAGTGTATGGTTTACACCTTACTAATCAATGGGGAAAAAGCATCTGTCATCCGAGGTTCATTTCGCAGTATGGGGGCTGGCGAATAATAAATAATAATAATGTGTTCATGCTGAGGGCTCTAATCCCACCATTTATTCTCCACTAGCAGACACCTTCTTCCTCTCATTTTTCTGCTGGTGCATTTTGATTTGAAAAACAACAGGGTAACTACTTGAGATGCTTTTTAAACTCCATTTCCTCTTATCTTGCATGTGTTTGAAATATAATATACATTCTGTATTTTTGCCAAGCTACATATTTGTTGACTGTCAAGTGGAGTTGCAGTATTTTAAATCAACTTAAGAAAAAGAAATAGGAATAATTAGTTTAGAATTGATGCTGTGGCATCTGGCTCTGTTTTCTACATGCAAATACTGGTAGGGTAGTATCTGGGACGAAAGAGATGGGACTATTTGTCAGGAATTCCTCTTGGGTCCTTTAGAAAACACAGGCATAGTTTATCAGTAGAGAAATGAATGATTTCTGTAAGCATTAGTCAAAATGTTCAAGATTTAAAGCAGCTCTCACTTTCCCAGGATAAGTGGAAGAGGGTTGCTGGCGAAGTCAAAGCTGAGTTAGCATTTACTGTTTAATTGGTAAATGTCAACTGCAACATCATAGCAAATCTCCTTAAAAACTGTGCAGAACCAGACATTTGGCCTGAGAGAGAATTTGGCTGGCCAAGTGATACCCTAATGTTGATTTTTGTTACGTCAGAGAGATTTTTGGTGTCTCAAGAAGCAACGTTTCCTAAAAGAGATTTTTTTTTTTAAAAAAAAAAAAAAAAAGCCCCTGCCATCCCCCCCAAACCCTAAAACTTAATTTTAGTGGATTTGAATCTGGGCATTTTTCTCCAAAGGCAAACAACATGATGGTAAAATGCATTTTATACTTTGGACTATACTAAACCATGCATGTATGAAATAGTGAAATGCTACAGAAAGCAAGGTTTCTGACAGGCTTCCAGTGAGAACTGCCCTCTTGCTGGTTGTGACAGACAGTTCAGGTGTATCTGAGGAGAGTGCATGGAGTAGAAGACCTCTAAAATAAATCCCTGAAGTGACTAAAACTGTATGCAGTCCTTCCGTGAGCAGATTTTCTGGAATAAAAAGAGCGCTCTGGACCCTTTCTGGTCCTGGTCTTGGAAGCTGTTGCATGTGAGTGGGCTGTTGAGCTTGTGCAGTGTTACTGTCTGTGTTCAAGACACATGCATGGAGATGGTTTCTCTAATCCAGCATTGCACAGACCAGAATAGTCATTGCAGTGAACAGAAAAAGTGTGTGTTAAATTAGAAACCTAATGGGAGACTAGATTCTGATCTACTAATAGAATATCAAAGCTTTAAAAAAACCAACAGGATGCTTTTAAAATTCAGTAGGTTGCCTGATAATATCTGGTACGAGTGAAACCTTAGATTTGATGAGAACGTGAATCTCCTCTTAAGAAATGAGCCCCACTGACAGATACTCAAACGTGCGCCTTTCCTCCATTAATAGAAAGTTTCTGAGTACAAAGGTCCTTCCTTCTGCGTCGGCCGTGAGTGGGTTGTGCCCAGAAAGCCCCAAAGAAATGTGCTCCTTCCTTGGGCTGCTGCAGGACAGCTGAACAATGGGGGCCTTGTTCTCAGGGCAGGCTCATAGGTGTGGTTTTAAAACTGGAGTTGGGGGAAAAGTTCAAACTTCCGAAAAGTTCCCTAGTAACTGGCAGATGGAAACTTTCATTGTTTTTGGATGGGGTCTGAAAATAGTGGAAATGTAGAGCTGCTTGGGGAGTGCAGATGGGACTCGAGCATTCACAGCGTTCTGACTCCACAAGGCACAGTCAGCTGCCTGAACAGCTTGAAGCTCAATTTTAATTGTAGTGTGAATAAAAAAATGTGATATGAACTCATCTTCCTGTGTAGAGATCAACAGGAAAAGTTTCAAATAAACTGCCAAATGTTGAGCTTCAACTAAGTAGGGCAGTGTGCAAGTACGGGGGTCACAGCCTTTCCCATGATGTACGCACAAAACCCTCATTGCTGATATTTCAGGATGGATCAAGAACATGAGGATGTAAGGATACCCCTGGTATTCTTCACCATTGATCGTCTTAGCCTGAAATTTTTTGACACTTTAAGGTGTTTTCTACTGGTGTGAGAGTGGTGAACTTATTTCTGTGATTGCATTTTGCATTGGCTTTGCAGAGTGCTTGGGCTGCATGGTTTGTAGGCCTGTGCTAGCACTAGAAATAAGCAGGTCATGGGAAGATACCTGGGGTTGACAGGCTCCACATGCTCGTGTGGTCAGTGCTGGATTTTCAGTAGTTATGGCAGTTGAAGAATCTACTGCACTGAATGATCTTACTGGATAAGTAAATACAGCAAAGCCATCTTGATGCAGACCAGGTTATGGGGCATGGGCTTCAGTCTTTCAGGGCTTAAGCTTGCAGTCTTTGACCAAGTTGACTTTCCATTGAGAATTTGGCCAAAAAAAGCTAACAGTATCCTGGCCCTTAGCGTGGAACAAACCCGCTGGAGCTATTTGTTTAAGTGTGAATCTACCCTTTTTTAAATGAAAGCCTGTTTTGTAAATCATGCTTCCTTTGCAATTATCCAGCATGCATATACTTTTTTCCAAAAGACTGTTTGCATTTTGTGAATGTATTCTATGAACCTTCAGCTAGATGCAGGAAAAAGCAACCTGTACCTCTGTAGCTGCATGTATATTGGCATGGAATTGCTCAGGGAAAATAAAATGGGATGCTGGAATGATCAATCATGTAATCAAATCAAAGTTCATACTGTACTGCAATCACTTCAAGAGGGAGATGTCACTGGAGTTAGTTCTGGATGATGTATTTCTGTTTGAATCCCCTCCATTTACTGGCAAAGATTTCCTACCATGCTTGTGATTCAGGTCAGCTAACCTGCTGATAGTGGGCTCTCCTGCTAAGGGAGCGTGTGTTCTGCCTTAAGAGCTCGAATCTACAGCAAAGTCCCTGTGGCTTCAGAGGTGACATTTACCTGCATTCTGTGAGAGAGGAGAAGACCCTCCACATTAATTCAACAGTGGTCATCCCTAGTGTTGTGGGACTCTCTTCCCAGCAGCTTACAGCTGTATAGGAGTTGCTGACCACCCTCCCTGTGCAGGCATCAGCCAGAGGAAAAGATCTAGGAGTGCTTGAGCATCTGTGCTTGGATCACATGGTCCCAACTTCGTTGTCAAGGTGAAGGTTTAACAAGCCTCACTCAGTGGATACAGTTCATTTCTGGCCTTCTGGGCTTCTCCAGGCTACCAGCATCGGTCACCTGCTTCAAAGCACCAAGCTGCTTTGGGGCCTCACATCCCTACTGCCTTGAAGAGGGTGTTCAGCCCTGTGTGCCTTTCTGTCACAGGGTCCCTCTGTGTGAGCCTTATCTCACCTCGGTACCTGATCTAGGGGGGGCAATATGCCTTGAGCCTGTTAAGGGAGAACTCCTGAAAGATATTTGCTAGGTCTCTGGGTAGTAATTGGGACATCCATCCTTATCTGATGCTGTGTCTTGCAGCCTGGGGTGAATCTGGGGCAGGATTTCAGAATTCACAAGCTGCTGCTTCCAGAGCTGTTTGGGGGAGATGGAGAGTTGCCCATGGAGAGTTAGCCATGGTATAATTCTTGGGTTCTCCCAGGCAGTGTTCGCATCTGCCAACTCTTGCCTGTGTTATCTGGTTCTGTATAGCCTATGACTTTCCTATTTCTCCATTTTTGTAACTATGCTAATCAGCCCTTCTTCTCCTTTCTGGTTACCCATTTACACCTGAAAATCACCTTTCCTTGGAGTCACAAGGTCTGTTGTGCTTTGCTATAGTTTTCCGTTCAGAATTTTCTGTAGGGTCATGTCTGCTTTAAATATTCTTTGGTGTTTCACCATGTTGGCCCATTAGCTTTTGTGACTGTTTTACCAGTAATGTGGTGTTTTGCAGATGATGTCAGAAATGTCACTTGCCTTGTCCACAATACTTTAAAAGAAGTCAGACACGTGGTTGTTTTCATCTGAGTAATTTCCAGGGAGACCAAAGGATTGTGCTAGCTAGCAGGATTAACTTGTGCAAAATAGAGACCTCCAGAATATGTTTAAGTTTGCTCTATTCAAGATATGGGTGACTGGCCAAGAGAATCAAGAGTTTCTCAGTGTGATTTGTCAGATGCCACCTGGAAACTTGTTAAAAAAAAAAAAAAAAAAAAAAAAAAAATCCCTGAATGGAGTTAACAGGAAGATGTGACTCAGATCCAGTTGTGGTCCAGACATTTCCACGTTCCTCCAGGGAAACTGCTGATATCGAGGAGACTATAGAGGAGTTGAGCCAAAATGCAAATCTCTACCTGTCTGTAAAGTCTTTAAAGAAGCTCTGCCACTATGGGAGTACACATGGTGTCCAAATCAATCTGTAGCTTATTAATCAGGTTAACTCAGAGGGAAATGTTGACTTTGTGCACTAACCTGGCGTGGGGAGGGGAGCAGTAAGACAGAGCTGGCAGCAGACATCCTTTCTGTGCCATGTGGGCAACGTAGTGCACAGCTGCAAATGTCAGAAGCACAGCACAGAAATGAAGATTGTTGCAGTCTCAGTCATGTAATTTTAGTGATGCCTAAAACTGTTCCTAAAAACAGGCTGTGCCCTTGAGCTGGACTCCAGTGATTTATTTTTTTCTTCCTTTGCTTTTTCAGATGGATATGCATTTTCTCAAGAAGAACACGGTGTTGTTTCCCAGTCACAAGTTGTTCGATCCTACGATACAACCAAAAGGAGAACAGAAATAGAATAAATGGTTCTTCACTTGATGGGTGGTGGGAATAATGGGATTTGGATCAGTGCATCCACTGTTAACACATTCTTGACTAGGGTTGGCAGCAGCAGCCAAAACACCAGAGAACTCATTTCTGTGGCCTTAGCCAACAAGTTTCTGTATTCTCCCTGCAAACCTTGAGTACATATTGTGGGGGGAAATAATTGTTTGAATTCAGTCGCAAAGCTCTGCCTAAAGTTTTGTTTATGTTGTTATGAAGCATTTGACTGTGCTATGTGAGGTGTGAAATTAAAAACAATGTTTTACCACTATTTAAAACATCAGCATAAGGTTGTTCTGGGAGAAAAGTAGAAAATTTATGTTCCATGAGAAATCAGCCTTTGCTTAATTGGAATGGGGTGCTGAGATTTCCTGTTTTGTTACACACAGACCAAGTGCACACGGCTGTGTGCAGACCGTACTCCCTCTAATATTCACTGTTTACTAATTTGACTGAAATTTTTAACAGACAATTTGGCATAAAATTTTTGATTGCAACACAGTCTGTAGCTAAAAATGCTATTTGCCTGTTTATGACAGAATAACATAAGATAGCAATGAATTACTTAGAATATTTCTTGCCCTCTTACAGGATTTATTAGGGCTCTGTCTTAGCTTTCTAAAACCCAATTAATAGCTTGCTCACAAAGCCAGGATGTGGAAGTCAGAGAGCTTGGCAGAGAGCAGGGCAGCTGTCTTGAGTGCATGGCATTGTGCACAAAAATGAACTCAAAATAGGTGCCTCCTGGTAACTCTTCATGATGTATTTGGACGTGCACTTCAAATGTAGCCTGGGATTTCCCTCCATGATCCCATTCCCACTTTAACAATAGAACAAAACAGTGAGAACTTAAAAGGTTCAAGCTTGTCCGATATTGAGAAAGAAGATGTGCATCCGCACAGGAGGCTGATACTCTAACTCTAAAGAAGCATTCCCCTGACCAGGTAGGATAGGTTTGCAAAGGAAAGTTAGGAAGGATTTACACACGTGCGTGCACACACATGTACACACACAGAGCTGGTCATTGTGAAAAGAAGACCTGCTGTTTGTTTGTTCAGCCAAACCAGTGCCTCTTCTAGATCTGATCCATCAACAGGCTTCCCGACACACTCAGACCCATGAGCCCTGGAAGGAATGCTGGCTTCATGGCCTCGCTGTGCCAGTGGGACAGGCGTGCTGCTGCATAGATTGGAATTTTGAAAAAAATAAAAACTGGGGCATAAGTTAAAGCTGAAAGAGCTCTTAGAAAGCTTATGCTGTCCTCTAGACAAGTTCTATTAATTTTAGTTGCCAAGCCATGTTTCTGAATAGCATAAAGTAAATACTGCTGTGTTTTAGCCAGGTTTCATGGTTAATGTATATACTACATCTGTGCATTTAAAAAGTTGGTGGTGTTTTTTGCCCTATTGACAGTCATCCAGAACTTTTTATTGATTTAAATATATCCGAAAGCAATTTGAATATGAATATTTATGTTTAGCAAGGAAAAGGAAAATGCCAGCCTGTCCCACTGGCTTAATCTTCCTTAAGGGTTGTGAGTAAATGCCAGTGCTCAAGTGTCATAGTTCAATTCCCAGTGGCACTTCAGAGGCTCAGAGTCCCCTTCCATGTTAAAAAGCAAACTTTGCTCCTGCAGGATGAGGCAGGATTGCTCCTGGATTAGGCTGATGGCACAGAGGGAAAAGCCATCACCTTCTTTCTGCAGTGCTAATGAGACAATTATGCAATAAGGGAAACGTGCAAATAATTTTGCCATAGGCATGAATGTCAAGGGGCCAAGCATGGGTGTATGTATTTTCTGGGAGATGAATTTTGTTTAAAGGCATGAATACTAGTGCAGAGAATAAATAAGGGGAGGGTAAACCTGATCCCAGGAGCTTTTAAATCTTAATGCTGATCTAACCTGTTAAACGCTTTCTTTTATTTAGAAACAAAATCTGTTTAGGATATGTGGTATAAGCCTGTCCTCAAAACTGCTAACTGTTTCTTCCTTTTGTAACAACACAAGGAAAATTAACTTCCCACCAAGACAAAGCGAGATCAGCTTAGTCTTTGTACTCTAAGCCACACACTAAACATTGGTATGTAAACAATTTGGAGGCTTTTCATGAGGATACAGAAAAAAAACTTTTAAAAACCTCTGGATAATGAAGAAGGGCAAGTAAATGTGTTGAGCAGAGAATAGAAAGGATCCTGGAGTCTTTTCTGTTCTTAACTTAGTGCAACAAAATTTTACAGAACATAATGAGAGATGCTGGGGAGGAGCAGCTGTCATCTAATGTGATTTATTTTATTAGTGCAGACTATGGGCTGTATCATTTTGACCTCTCTGTAAATTGAGGTCAGTGTGTGTCTCAAACACAAACCCTCCCTAGAGTGAATAGTGGCTTAGATTGAGGTACGTGTGTTGGATGTCAGCTCAATGGGAATTACACATGGGGTTTGTCACAGGGCTAATACAGTATGTGACACTGGGGCTAGCAGGTCAGACTTTATCATCACTGTAAGGCCTTAATCTCTAGCTGAGTTAATCCTGTAGAGCCCACCCAGGTCAAGACCTGGCATTCTTCTTGTTCTTTGGAGTCATTACAGGAATTAATGTATTGTAATATGCTGTAGCCTGACTGTTGGAATTGCTTGTCTTGGTGAACAATGATGAGGTGTATTCCGATAAGGAGAACGGCAGCTGCTCTGCATCAACAGAATTCCTTGCAAATGCATGTAGCAGTAACAGCAACCTTTGAAAGCGCTATGTGAAACTGTTATCAACTAGACAGGGTATCAGAGCAGAAGGAATGGGAGATTTCTGCTTGACTGTCCAGACTTAACTACCTAGGGTTGATCAGAAAAGGGTTTCTAGGGCAGCTCTCTGCACTGACCAAAGTGATGGGGGGGGTGTTGAATATTCAGAAGGAAGTGGTGATTTTCCTGAATTAAACCTGGATCTGGTTGCTTCTTTTTGTAACACCATAGTCGCTGCTTGCATAGAAGCTGCTGTTCCTTTAACGATTGCCTAGTAGCAAATTAAAGCCAGCGAGCGGGAGCCTGAGCTGAGCACTGCTGAGAAGTCTGTTGACATTTTCTTTTCCTTGACAGGTCTTCAGGTCTTGCTGTAGGGAGCTAGCATGGGAAGTCAGTAATAACTTGTCAAGCAGAAATGGTGAATAACCAATAAAAGTATCTGAGTCAAACTAAGCTGCTAATGTACCTAAAAATGTGTGTGGAGTTAACATGAACTATATGGGCTGTAAATTAAGATAACAGTCAAGCCTCGCTAATCTGCACTTCACTAGACCACACGCCTCTTAGTGCACGCCAAAAATGTGCAGTCTCTTCCCCTGCCTCAGCCAGCAGCTAATAGCAGATGCTGCAGGGAAGTCTCCTGTTACCAAGATTACATTATTTTTGCAGCATGTACTGGAATGTGTTTGCTGGGAGACAGTCAATGCTCATAAATAAAGAGGAGAAAGCTCAGGTGGACCAGAGTAAGTGAAATGCAGGGACTATGACATGGTCAGTGGCCACACTGGGTGCAACTTGGCCCTCTTTGGACAACCCCAAGAGCCTGAGAGGTGCATGGTCCTTATGCTGTCCCTGTCCTGCAGGCTTATTTTGCCTTTTTGGGCTAACTCACCAAATCTGCTGTTTTGCATTGCCTCCAGTCATCAGTGCAGTCTAGTGATGCCCTATTTACATTCTCCCTTGGTTTTATAAATAATGACTTGATTTCATTTGTAAATACTCTGAGGACTGTACTTTTGCTGTTATGCCTCACAGCTCAAGTTTGAAGCAGAGCAGCCCTTGAGCAGGTGTTCACCCCTGAGAAGCACTTTGGATTTGTCAGATTTCTCCCTAGTTTTAAGGCACTGAGGATATTTTACCTTAGTTTTGGATCATCACACAGTATCAGTACCTTAAACTTCGGTCAGTTTGCTGGGAGAGCTCTTTGTGTCTTGTTGAGTCTAACAATAAACGGTGATGATGTGAAATACCTGATGGGTTGGAGGAGAATTTGGCTGTGTCTATGGGTGATGCATCTGGGTAGCAGTTTGCTTCTGAAACATGGCACTGACCATGCATGTTCCTCAGTCTCCGGACAGTTGGGCTCCTTTTGTCCTATCAGGAAGGACCCTTGTACTCATCTCTTCCAGAGTCTGTCTATGCTGCAGCTCCACACCTCCTCAAGGATGCTGAGCACCAAGCAGATCCAGACCCTCCTCCCTACCTTGTACCTGCAGGTTGTCCCACAGGCAGCTGTTAGAGGCACAGCCAAAGTGCCTATCAAATGGGGAGAGTTTTGAGTTCAAATCCAAGTGTTGTTCCTAGCCGTAACTCATAATTGTCACTGCAGACAGTGTAAAGAGGTATACAAGAGATGTAGACTCAGGTTATGAATCTGATGACTGGACTTGTACATGGCCCATTCCCACCCCACCGGTCAGGCCCTGTGTGAGCAACTATGTCACTTGGCAAGTGAGTGAACAGGCAATGACACTTCTCTTTAGCGTGTTGCTTATTTGCAGCCACGTCACTGTTCCTCAGAAGCCCTCTGTGCAGGAGCTCTGTCCCAGATCCCACTCTGAAGGGTGGCCCTCCAGCCAGGCTGAGGGAGGCAGCCCCAAGGAGCTGCCTGTTCCATAAGACAGTGGCATGGTTGTCTTTGTGTCATAGACGGCGGCCGGTGGGACTCTGCCAGCAGCAGCAGGGGTAAAACAAGCTGCTCTGGGAGCATGGCCCTTGCCTCTTTGGAAATGACCTGTTAGTGCTGATGAGGTCAGGCCTTGACATGACCTGAGCTTTCAGACAGGTGGTTTCTTTCTGGAGCTTATTCTTCCTGGTACTGAGCTTTCTGGGTTGACGGCAAGCAATTCCTGTTAGAGTGAAACATACTTTTACCCATTTTCTGTACCATACACGAAAGGCTTGGTGCTTGTTTGGTGAAACCATATGCATTGATTTTTTTTCTTAGAGCTTTCTTCTTCTGTATGGGGTTGGGGCAAGTGTCCTCGGTTTGATTACACAGTTAACACAGCCCTGTTCCCATTTTATTTTCACTAATCTTATAATATTGCTTACACTGACTTCTCAGAACTGAATAACTTCAGGAGGGAGAGCGCTCAGATCCTCTTACCTGAAAGCTTCATTATCCTCCAGACACCCAAGAGAGCCTCCACTACCCTTCAGCACTTGTGACTAGAGCTGTGTGTCTGGAGAAGGCCACAGGACAGGTCAATACAATAGATGACAGCAAAATAAATCCATATGGGTACAGAGAATAACTCTTTCCATACCTTTTCCATACCTAGCAGCAAGATTAATGGAGGCTTTGAGCCTTGTTGGCAAATGAAAGCCAGAAAGTTCCTTGTGCTGCTTGGCCACACAAGTGAATCCCAAAGGTGATCACTTCTCGGTGACCTGCAGAAAGCCCAGACAGCCTGGCTGGCTTTATCTGGCTGGGAATGTGCTCTTGGATGGGCTGTCTGGAGGGGTGAAGGGACTGGGAAATGAAATAGCTTGGCCAAGACCACTGCTGCTGTTAGAGTTGAGGGAGGGGAGGGATTCCTCGGGCTTCCCTGAAGAGCTGTGATAAAGCTTACGTCTCTGGTTCCTTCCTGCGGCTCTGGGAAGGGAGGAAGAGAGCTGTGTTGTGAGCTTGCAAAGCTCCATTACCTCCTGAAGCTGAGCTTTCTCTGGCGCTGAGCTGAGTCCTGGGCTTGGAGAAAGGGAATGCATCCTTGCCAGAAGCCCCCCTGCTTAGGGTCCCTTGGCTCTAGCAGGTTGTTTTCTAGGCTATGACAGATTGCTAAATTGTTTACTGGCTGCTGTTTGCCTCATGGACCCACAGGTATTGAGCACTGAAATTATTTCAGTCCTGACAGGGAATATCTTTCATGGAGAGTTAATGTGACTTGTCCTTAGGTGTTGCTCCTGAGCAGGTTCCTATCCCCCAGGCTGGCAGAAGGGGCTTGTTAATCTGGGGACCTGGGTCTTTTTGTGACGGAGTGTGAAGCCTAGGGGTTGTTTCATTTGGATTCGTGGCCTGCTCACTTGTCGTGTGGACAGAAGGTAAAATAGCTGAGTGCTGGTGTTTCTCCAGAGCCTTCCTTTATGTATGAAGAAGGAGAGACAAGTTCTCCTGAAGTCTGCCATGAGGGGTTCGTTCTCCTTCAGCATTTAGCTACTAAAGAGAAATAGAAGTGGGTAAATGACAAATTCTGTGTGGGCAAGCCCAGGTCTGGGCAGTCACACAGAAGTCTAACGATGAAGAAAAGACTGATATGTTGCCAAACTGTCACTGGGCATAGCCGGGAGGTCAGCACCCTTGTAATTATGGAGTGATGAAGCCAAGGGAAAAGGCCAACATTAACAGAAGGATGTGATTGTTTTAAGTTCTGACCACCTTACTGGGTGGCTTCCCTGCGAAGATGTTCCAGATGTCGTCTTGGCATAAATTAATGAATTTCAAAACATCAGCAGGGTTTCTTAGAAAACATGGAATTTAACAGACAGTGCATATGCTCTCCTTTGCCTTTCTGGTTGGTATTTTGATTCAGGAAGGGGATGCAGGCACTTGCTTTTCTTACCGTCAAGAGCTCATAGACTGGAAACTTGCTCAAAGTTGTTTCTCAACTCTTTTTTAAAAAAAGGGCTCCAGATATAAAGCAATGAGGTAGCCAAGCCCTCTGGGACTGTGTGTGCATGTGTGTGTTGGAAGAGTTGTCCGACTTGAAAACCTCTCCCTGTTCCTCCTCCTGCCCCCAAAGTGCAGCCCATTGTGCTGGGAGGTCAAATATTCAGTGGCTTGAGTGACAGGGTCTTTAACAGCATCTTTTTCATCAGCGAGCCAAGTCATGTGCCCGCTTGTCTGTCATAATCTGTACTCGAATTGCTTAAATATTGTTTCAGATGGGGAGGTTTTAATCTGGATATGCAGAGAAGAGTAATGCTGTGGGGGGATGTTTAATTGGCTCCCAGCAGAGCAGCGGTGGTGTGTGGGTTTTTTCCTCTAGAAGTGTTACTATTTTCACATCCTATTAATGTCCTCTGGTAGTTTAAATACAGCATCGCATTACAGTGGAGTTTGTTTCCCTCCCAGACTGAATACAAATGAAGGTCATTTACTTGTATTTTTAGAAGGTTCGGAAAACTTAGCAAATTTGTAGCTTTGAACAGCATTGTTGACTGTTGTATGTCTGCACAAAAATATTTCCAATAAACCTTTTATTAAAGCAACCCAATGGACCGAGGCTTGTTTGTTTTATCCCCCCTGCAAGTTTTGCAGCAAGAGTTCAATGATAAATGCATTTGAGATTTAGCCTGCAAAGCTGGTGAGTGGATTATTTGTATTTTTTCTTGACCTTTTGGGTGTGTTTTAAGGGCCTGCTTCTGTTAGTGCCAAGGACAAGGCTTGGGTTCCTTTAGTGGGTCTCGAATCAGGCCCCAAACGCAAGACTAGTATGGTGAAATAAGAATGGTACTGGTGAGCTTACAGCAGATACCTGATATTTGAATAGTGTCTCCAGGGGAAAACCATCTTTTTATATAAACTAGATGGACAGATACTCTCCTACAAATGATACATTTGATCTCACGAAGGCTTCACCACAGTAAACCTTGGAAATCTTTTGTCCCAGCTAAGTCACATAGACACAGCAGGGGGAAATTAAGGCCTAAAATCTCGTTTCCTCCCTTCTTGCAGCTAAATTTGCAAGAGCGTTTTTTAACACTGGGCCTGCACGCTCTTGTGTTTGCAGAGGGAGAGCGGTCTGATGATGCATCAAGATGCGAGGTGATGCAAGACCATGAGAGATGCCTTTCTCCAAACCATCCTGAGCACAGGGGCAGGATCTCTCCTGCTTCTGCCTGATCAGGAGTATCACGTCAAGTCTCTGCTGATGGTGCTCGCCTGATGCTGCTGAGCTAGCTCGCGTTGCCTTGCCCGGAGAAGTACCTCTCAAGCTGTCTTGCCTCAAGCAAGACCGACAGCGTGAAGCACCACACAAAGGCTCTCATGTCCCCAGTAGCTCTGCATCCATATGCTCCGGGGGAGACATGCTGTGATCCTCTCTGCTACAATATGTTCTTTCCATTTAATGAGTATTTTTTCATAGTGAGCTGTGAACCACCTTGTCCCTTGTGCTGGGAAGCTGGGGGATGGCACACCAGCAAGCCTCAGCAGCTCGGTCGGGCGAGCCTGGGCGTTAAGACCTCAGGGCGCAGCGAACTCAAGGCAACAGCGTCATCCTTCCTGAACAAAACCATCATGCGTGCACCAAGTCAGGAGTGATACTCAAGTCACGGCTGAAGTTAAATTTGCAGAAAAGACTGGCCTTATTCGATTTTTGGTGACCATGGGGAACACACAGTATAAGATCCCTATAGAAAGTAAAAGTGTATGAGCTTTAACAAAGAGATCTTTTTGTCCAAATATTATTAGATACTGGAATTAAACAGATTTTATCAGAAACAAAATGCATGTTTATATATAGTCTGGCTAAAACTTTTCCTCCTTAGGGTGCTATAACTTGATGAAATTTTTTTTTTTTTTGTTATAGATTGCCAACAGAACCACTTTTAAGAGCATAGAGAGACTTTTTTAAAACAACAAATTACTTCTGGATTTTTTAAATTAGGAAACAAAAAGGAGGTGTAAGCCAAATTTCCCCTCTTCCCTTTACAAGTCATTGCTTGAGTGCATTTCAAAATACTTTTATCCCAGAAGCCGGACCTAGTATCTGCTTTTCCTTTGCAGAGAAATAAAAAGCTAGCACTGAACTCCTTGTGTATCCCTGTTGTGCTGCAGTATATGCCTGCTCCTTCCCTGGGCCTCCATAGCAGCAGTCCAGCCCGCAAGCATGTAGCAGCAGGAACTTTGCTGTATGTTGAGACTTCTCACACATCTGGGCAATCAATTATGCCCAAGTRAAATTGATGATAAACTTGAATAAGCTTTATTCCGTTGGTGGTGGGAGAACTCGATGCTTAGCTGACTGCTCCCTTCACTGTCATCTCTTGTACAGCACACTTAAAGTGAAATGATTCTCAGATTTGTTAAAGATAATGGATTGCTGCTTAAACCCCTTATTAGATACATTAGTTGACTAATCACCTCAGAGACTTTCCCTCTAACAGTTTGACAGGCAAGGCTGTGAGAGCRTCTAGTGCTCACGTCCCAGAGCCAAATATTTGCTGGAGCAGCTGTTAAGTCCGTTGCCGGCAGTCTTTGGTGCCTCATACCAGACCAAAGGAGAATCAAAGTCCCTAAACCCATAGATTAATGCCCAAGTCTGAAATGGGAGCATTAAAAAAATAAAAGTGTAACTGAGAAAGGTCTGGTTGAGGAATGTTAAGCAAAAAGATTTCAGAAACATAATCCCATTCTGTGAGCGCTGTTGCGGCAGCACCCAGCCACCTAGCACCGGCCCTCCCTCCAGCACAGCCCTGTGCCTCTTCAAGCTCCCCCAGCATTTGGGGCGCAGCAGGTCCTCAGAAACTTGGACGGAGCAGTGGGTTTGCTCATACTTCCTCCTCAGCAGAAATATGGGGCTGTGGAGAAACAAGGCTTGGAAATGCCACCAAAAGCCACTGCAGTTTCTCAGTCATCCACGCTGAGGAGGAGGCTTTTGGACAGATGGTGATTGGGCTGCATCCAAGATGGGGAATGGTGAGCCATGCTGGTGAGATGCTGTGGTGGCCACACTCAACCAGGATACATGCCATAAGGAAGCTTGATAGGAGGGAGCTCATGCTGCATTTTCCATGCCGTGACTGATCTGATGGACAGCGGGGTGAAGGTGGAAGAAGTGGTCCTGGTTCCCCTTTGCAGTTCCCATGGTATCAGGTGCTGCCCTGATTCATGTTTTTGGAGTGGTGGGGAGACTGAGCTTGCTGGGTCACATGAAGCAGGCCCTTGAGTGATGAAGACATACTTTGAAGCTGCAAGCTTTCAAGGCATTTTGGCACCTAAGTCCTGCAGTGAAGTGCCTGGGAGCCTCAGCTCTCACACTATTTTACTTTGTGTCTGATGGCTTGGTAGCTGCTGACCTCCAGCCTGATGACAAACACTCAGCACAGTTGTCACAATCAAATGAACAAGACTGGTTCATTGGTCTTGACTGATGCCATGGAGATGGTGGTTCTTGCTAGTAACCAGTACAGGCAGCAGGAGCACCTCCTGGTCCCTCAGGAGAAAGGAGACTGGAAGAAAGGGACAATTGGGTTGGGTTGGGTTGGGTTTGTATAATGCGCTGGATTTGTAACTGTACTGGTCCATCTCCCTCCTTCCTTTCTCCATGTTGCCGGTTGTGGAAGGAGCTGCCTCCAAGCACACTAATAGGAGATTTTACCTGGAAAAAAATGTAATGTAGCCCTAGTGTCACTTCATTTGGATGTGAAGCCTGGTATCAGAGCTTGAACTACATACCTATATTGTATGTGTTAATTAAATCCTGTATGATGGCTATGCGTATTTATCCGTACATAGTGAAGGTGGCATTTTAGCTTTTAAACTGAGAGCCTCATTCTGACTGCAGACTAGGTCTACAGCAGTTGCTTTTGGTTTGCACCGATGTAAAATGAGAATCACTTTTTCCCCCATAATGCGACATTTACAATCATGCGCAGACTGTCTCACATTTGAAGTCAATAGGATTCTTTCTCTCAAAAGCAAATACTGAGGGAATTAGCAGCTGCATAAGCCAATATTTACTGTTTGGGTAATAAATCATAGCAGAGACTGCACAACATGTTGGTGTCCCTGTCTTGGAGGAGCGGCATCCTGTACCGGGTCAGGCTTGCCCTGGGGTGAGTGGCCGCAGCGCTGTCGAGCGCAAGGAAGTTTGTGGCCCAGCTGAGCTTGGCTCTGTGCCCAGCAGCATCAAATGCTCTGTCAGCCTGTCCTCATCAGCTTTCCAAGTACTTTCCAAACCTGATTGAAGGAAGTTGCTCAATATCGACAGTGGGATCGAGTACACCCTCAGCAAATTTGCAGATGACACCAAGCTGAGTGGTGCAGTCGACACGCCTGAGGGACAGGATGCCACATAGAGGGACCTGGACAAGCTGGAGAAGTGGGCCCGTGTGAACCTCATGAGGTTCAACAAGGCCAAGTGCAAGGTCCTCCACCTGGGTCAGGGCAACCCCCAGTATCAATACAGGCTGGGGGATGAAGGGACTGAGAGCAGCCCTGCCAAGAAGGACTTGGGGGTAATGCTGGATGAAAAGCTGGACATGAGCCAGCAATGTGCGCTCGCAGCTCAGAAGGCCAACCATATCCTGGGCTGCATCAAAAGAAGGGTGGCCAGCAGGTTGAGGGAGGGGATTCTGCCCCTCTRCTCTGCTCTGGTGAGACCCCACCTGGAGTACTGCATCCAGCTCTGGAGCCCTCAGCACAAGACAGACATGGACCCGTTGGAGCGGGTCCAGAGGAGGGTCACAAAAATGATCAGGGGGATGGAACACCTCTCCTATGAAGAAAGGCTGAGTTGGGGTTGTTCAGCCCGGAGAAGGGAAGGCTCCAGGGAGACCTTATTGCAGCCTTTCAGTACTTAAAGGGGGCTTATAAGAAAGATGGGGACAAACTTTTTAGCAGGGCCTGCTGTTGCAACAGGACAAGGGGGAATGGCTTTAAACTAAAAGAGGGTAGATTTAGACTAGATAAAAGGAAGAAATTTTTTACGCTGAGGGTGGTGAAACCCTGGCACAGGTTGCCCAGAGAGGTGGTAGATGCCCCATCCCTGGAAACATTCAAGGTCAGGTTGGACGGGGCTCTGAGCAACCTGATCTAGTTGAAGATGTCTCTGCCCATGGCAGGGGGGTTGGACTAGATGACCTTTAAAGGTCCCTTCCAACCCAAACTATTCTATGATTCTATGATCTTGGAAGGAAGATATAGGTTTTATTTTATTGTTGTGTTATTGCTACGCTCTGACTTGATGTTCACTTGCCCTGGCTTAATAGGATTGATAGGATCCAAAGTGATGCCTTCCTACATTTTGTTTTCAAGTTAACCTACAAAGACAAACCAGTTTGGGCCGTGCCCTAAGCTGCTTCAGCATTAAACACAAGGAAGGCTTGATGGAAGGCGACTCATTTTTGAATTAAACAACACTTTTCAGCTTGATATGTCATTGTTTCCCTTGGTTTTGCTGGAGGTCTTCTGAAGGACTGGTACAGCAAATAAGGGATTGCTCACCTGAAAGTGAAGGATTATCATGTTTAGGAGAAAGGATGTTATTTCTACTCTTTCTTGAATATTTAAATTACACTTTTGCTATTACAAGCCTACTAAGTGGGTAAAAAGAGCCTGCGATGGCAGACAAGATTCTGTTTTCAAAGTTGGAGGTGAGTTTTCTTTCATATTTCCTGATGTACTGTCAACACCGCAAAGGAGAGAAGGAAATGACATCTCTCCTCAGCAAGCTGCGCGTACCCACCAGGCTTTGCCCAGTGCAGAAGGTGACTGTGTGAGTTGTTACCTGTGTGGTTTCATCTCATCAGAAATAACCACCAAAATTGATAAATATTAAGAAAATATAAATTAAACTATCCTTCTTTTGCCAAAGCCAGTGGCCAGTACAATGCTGGAGGCACTTGAAGTCTAAGTGCAGTCTGAGAGCTGTGATTCACATCATTACACTCTGGAGAGGTTTCTCTCCCCTCTTCTAATGAACATTAGGGAGTAAGTAAGTGGCTACTCGGCCTCTGACACACCTAGCAACTTTTCAGCCATGCCTAGTGAAACGTTTACCTTCTTGCTCTCAGTATTTGGAAAACCAGGAAGTCATCACTTTTTGTTAAATGGGCACATAGTCTTCTAATGAAGCTGTGCCTCCACTCATTAACCAGATGCCCCAGATGCCCCCATTCAGCGCAGCTGCCCTGCAAGAAGTCTGGCTTGGCAGCTGCCGCAGCATGATGCCCAGCTCCCCGCAGGGTGCAGGGCTGGCATGGGGCCAAGCAAGAGATGGAGAAGACAGGAGGCCCAAAGAAAATGTTGTGAATAAGCCAGCATGGAGGAGCTGGAGAAGGTGAGAGGTGTGGGGTCGTGAGCCAGATGAAAAAAGCCCAGGGTCAGTGTGCTGACATTTTCCAGAAATAAAGAACAAATTGAGGCAAGCAAATACAAGAGCATTTCTGTGAGCAAATTACAAGACCGGTAAGTGTCGGGACGGAAAGGGGTATGTGTGCAGCAGGGAGAGAGACACCAGCCCTGCGCTGGGGCTGTGGTGCCTCCCCATGGGGCGGCTGCACCTGGGGCCGGTGCCATCCCAGGAGCTGTGGGCACTGGTGCAGCCCAGGGTGCTGAGGCGAGACATCGCCCAGCCCAGTCTCACCTCTGGGGCTCGCCACAGCATTCAGCTGGTGCAAAGCAGCCACGCCATGGTGTTGGTTCATGTGAGGGCTTTCCATGGGTGAAGCCCACACTGGTATTTCGTGCCATGTGGACCAGCGTGGTGGGCATCTCCCCACTGATGAGGCACAGGAGGCTGTTACAGCACTGGTGGCTGGTGTTATCTGGCCGGTCATGTTGCACAGAAATGCTATGGGGATTAAATGCTCTGCTACAGGACAGGGGACACTGTGAGCCCCCAGGGAGGGGAGGGTCCCATTGAACGGGCTCCATTCAGTGTGGTTGGGGAAGAGGAGGAAGGATGGCACAGGCTTAAGTGACTTGTTCAGTCCATTTGCAAGTGATCCTGGGCAGGAAAATGTTGCAAACCCCACTGAGGACAGAGCACTAATACAAAGGGACCTACAGAGAGGCAAGAAATATGAGCAGGAAACAATAAAATGAGATTCAGCTTGGAAAAATACAAGGGAATACATATGGGGAATAATACTTAGTAACAACTTCAGTGGGAGGAAAAGAACAGGAAAGCAGAAGACCGGAGGGGAAAGAAGAGCTCCAGCAAGACTGAAAGTGAACAGCAAATTAGGTATTTTGAAAGGGAGGTGCTGAGGTTAATGTGCTGAGCTGGGACCCAAACCCTGGCCGTTATTGGCCACATTTAAGGAACAGCCTTTAATTGCTCCAAGCTCCACTTTCCTCTAATAAACGTGGCGATGGCTCGTAAGAGCTGTATGGGGGCACACGAACCTCCTGCTAATGGGGAGGAAGGGGCTTTGTCCTCTCATCGTGCCTGGCTGATAGGTAAGACATTTCAAAGCGGTTCTCCACATGCGTATTGTGAGGGGATCGTGTCGCTGGTGATGGTTTCATGCTGTTGCCCTGCGTGGCTCAGTGGTTCGGGCACTGTAGGTCGGCCGGGCCACCAGTTTGCTCTGAGCCAGTGCCGGCGGGCGCGCGCATGGCCTCTGGCCAGCACTGTCTGCCCGGCGGGATTGCCTGCGGCTGCCTTGGGGGCTCCACCCTGCCCACCCTTCCCCTTGCACGGACACCAGCAGCACGTTGGTGTGTGCTACGGGCAAACCAGTGCCAGCCCAGCCTGTATGCGGTTTGCTGACTTCTCACCACCATCACTACTACTTACCGTGCACACCATCTCTGGCACGGCACAGTACTGAACCCTTCAGTGCCTTAAATAGGTAGCAATGTGTTCAGAAACAGGTGCTGAAAACGAACGCCATACACTTCAAACTGCAAGTGAGCGAGAACATAAATTTAAGAGGTGTAAACAGCAGGAAAAAAGAGGAATTGTTTAGGGCAGTCTAGGAAGATGGGACTGAGTAATGGGATGAAATTGAGCAAGCAAAAAGGCATACGGCCTCGCAGGGCGGGTTTGYTGAGCCTTGAGTCATCCCGCACCGAGCTGCATGACCCACCTCGGAGAGCCCCACGGGGAGCACTTGGCCAGGGCTGCAGGGTGGGTGAAGTGGCCACAGAAGTGTTTCCATCCCTTCTTACAGCCATATAAGGCTACAAATGTATTTATGGGCCACGCAGCAGGTTTAGAAGTGTGGTTGCAATGTTTTAATCCTCAGATTTTAGGCTCTTGCATTATAAAGAAAAGGGGAAGACAGGCTCTCCTATGGAACAGATGCATGTTCAGTGGTAGGACCTGAGAGCCGCCGAGCCCATCCTGGTCCCTGGTCCAAGCCCATCCCTGGGCTGCCATGGCACAGTGCTACACAGCATCACTGCACCGGGGTTTTCCAGTAACCATATTACATGTGGGACTATTCCTTCTGAGGAGTTGCAACCAAATAGACCCTGGGTCTCAACTAGCGCTGTAGCCTATAAAAAGTAAATAAATGCATCTTTCCTAACCACCACTTGTGCTTGCTCAGCGTTTATCAGCAACAGTTTCCACATTCTCTTTCCCCATGCCATCCATAGTCACCATGTGCAGCAGAAAAAAACCTACCCCTCTCTACCAAGGGAAAAAACCTGCCAAGGGGAAAAAAACAAACATGAAAATACGAGAAAAAGCTTTGACACAAACTATTGGCCTCTCCTGCTGCGAAGCGCTCGTCACTTCAGCACATCTGCTCTAAGCTGTGGCTGACCCCTCCTCCCCTGCCAGCTTTCTGCTTCCAGCCCTGCTCCTTCGCCTCCCCCAGACGCCAGGAAGCCGTGGCATTTCGGGACGTGCTATGTACAGCCTGACCAAGCGTTCAGCCATGTAAGTTGTTTTCACTGTTGTTCTTTAAAAACACAGCCAAAAATCCTAACTTTGCTTTTTGCCAGGGTCTGGAGAACTGGGCTGGTCAGATGTGCTGTTGTAGACAAAGTAAAGCATTAACTGAAGAAAAAAACTGTAACAAAGCAAAAAACAAAGTCACACCATAAAGTATTTATTAAGAAACAAAGGGGGCCTTTTTCTTCATTTGTAAGAAACACTTTAAAGCAAGTTCCCTTTCAGAGATTTAAAAGCTATATCAAATGGTAACATTGGTTTTACATTATTGTACATGACATCATAAAAAAAACCACCACATCTCACAAACTTCCTTTTATTACAACTCGGGTTTCTCTGCCTTCAGTTGTAAATTAATTTCTACAGACTTAAATTTAACTTATTCTTTTTTTTTTTTTTTTTTTTTTTTTTTTTTTAAACAAGTAAACAATATACAAAGAGATTCACCTGAATTTCATAGGTCAGAGGAGGTGTCCTTGGCAGGGCATGTGCAAGGCAGGCAGCGCGCGCTGGCGGGGGGGGCGAGAGCTGACTTGGTTCACAGTTGGGAAAGATCACGAATGCATGGATGGGCTCCTTGCCTGGCCACACAGTAACGGGCTGGGTCTCACCTGGGGCCGAGCACCTCCAGCTCCTGCCGAAGCCACCAGCAGCTGAAGGCATCCAAGCCCCCTCGCCTGATGCCAACTCAGCTTTGGAAGGTCAGCGTGACCAACCTGCGAAGCGGGCAGGTAGAAACCTACATCCCCACGAGACCCGAGTGCACACTGGGTCCTTCAAAAGCCTGGCAGCACCCAGCTCTGGTGCACCTACTGCCTTTAAAGATCCCCTGAGCACCGAGCTGTGCGGGCAAAGCAGAGCAGTCACCCGATGCCTCCAGCAGCCGGCCGCTGCCTTGCTGAAGCCGCCAAGCCGGGCTGGAGGGGAAGCCGGGTCTCATAAGCCAATTTTTCTGTCCAGGTCCTACACGCAGAATGGGCGACCGCAGCCAGGAACAGCAGATCTGGGATAAATTACCTATTCATTTTCCTATGTCAGTGGTCAAACCATTTCTGCCCGCTGCAGACTGCCTGTGTGTGGCGTGTTTACAAGTAAACCATTGGATTTGGCAACGCTTCCACACATATGCGTCATTCAAAAACAGACATACAAAAAGTAGTAGTATCACAGTTATTGCTACATACTGATACAGTATCAGACAATAAGAAACCTTTTATCAGCTCTGGTCTGGTTACAGTAATTGCCTGGTTTTGGTATATGCCCTCTGTCCTCTGTTGTGGTGTTTTGGCTGAAGAACAAGTGGATGGAAATGCAGAGACTACGTTGTTTAAGAGACAAAACCAGCCTTAAATAGTTTGCTGCATCCGGGGTGATATATTACAATTAGCACGGCCTGACTATTCCCAGCACGCTGTTGCCTCTTCAACCTGGAGAGGGGTTTTTCCCCAGACGAAGCAAAGCAAGACAGAGCCAGCAGCTCCAGTGCAAAGTGTCCCCCCCGGGCATCGCGCCTCCTCCCTGACCCCCGTGGCATCACCGGGAGCCGCAAGCACCTTCATCTTTTGGTTGGGCCTTTTACCTTGTTTTTAAATACAGCTGTGCCTTCCTACTCCTCTGCCCCACAGGTAAAGAAGAAAAGGGGATGGGTTTCAAACCTCCGCCAGCCCCTCCGTGCCCAGGTTGGGGCAGCTTTCTGTGACCCCCAGGGAGCAGGGCTGGGGACTCAGAGCGGGCTGGCGGGGGGACGAAGCCCATTTTCCTATGGTCAGACTCGATCACAAGCAGGGTTTGGGTCTGACAACCCTGTGCGCATTGACGCGGGTTTACTGTTTCGTGGCAAGTGAGGATAAATCAGGCGTGTTTGGAGTCACAGTACGACCTTTCTCTGCAAACGCAGTGTCAGCTCAGATGCTGCTAGCTGTACCAAAAGCTTTGCTGAGCATCAGGAAGAGCAAGCGCCTCGTACCCTGTTTTTAGTAAAAAGTTCACAAAGATAAAGTCTGTGCAAACCACTACTGGGTCCTGATCTTGAGGCAAAACCAAATCAAGAAGGGTTTCAAGTGCACTGGAAGGAAGAGCCAAATAATTCACACTCTTCTAATTCCTACATAAATACCAGGGACAAGGAAAATTGGTCTTTGCAAGACTAAGCCTTTCGTGGCATTTCACCCCAAACCAGGGGTGCATAAGAAACCATGGGGGCTGGTACCAGCACCCGGCATGCAGGGATTGCACTGTTCGGCTGTCGGTTGTGATTGTCTATAAAGCAACGGGAAATGTCATTAAGGAGCTGGGAGAGAAGAAAAGAGGTTTCTTAAGTACTGTGGTCTTGTACAGTGCAACAAAACTCTCTATGAATTAATTAGGCAAATACTTCTGACCATGTCATACCTGAAGGGCACTTAATGGCTCCGGCATTTATCTCGCAAGTACAGTGATCTGAAATACATATGCATTTTCAGCGTAATCCTTCGCCGCTGTAAATCATGCACTGGAATGAGAGCGTATCTGGCAACGTTAATTCAGAGATATCATCCTACAGTTTCTGGCAACGGACCCCGATGAAAATAAACGGTTTATAAACACTGTCTGACATGCATGAGCCTTTCAAAATTATTTACAAGTGATGTTCTGTGAGCTTCGTTCCGAGGAAGTATTTCTCCTCTGTTCGGTTTAGATATTAAAATCTGCCGGGTGGGGAGGGGGAGGAAGGCATCAGAGCTACACAGTCACAGCTGGGTACATCTTCTGTTCGCTGTTTGCGTGCGGGTAGGGAGACTGGATCTGCCTGTAGCCACTCTGCAAACCATCGAGGAAGGGGGGCACCGGGGTCAGCGGCATCGAGTCGTGCTGCACAGCGTAGCCCACGTACTGGGGGTGCAGGTACTGCCCCTGGTGCGGCACGATCTGGGTAGCCTGCTGGCAGTTCAGCACTGAGAAGTTCGTTGGCATGTTGACGTAGACGTTATTCATGGTCCCTTCTGGCAAACAGCAGTTGGTCTGGGACCTGGTTGGGGGGGCTCTGGCCCCCGAGTTGGCGCTGGAGCTGGAGCTGGCGGCAGTGCTCGACTGGCGGGAGGAGGAGCCCCGGGAGGTGCTGGCACTTGGGATCATGGGGATCGTCTCCATCAGGCGGGTGCCCCCGGGGGCTCGGCTCTGCTGGGGCTCCTGCTTGGGCCGCAGGCATCTGCAGCAGCAAGCTGCCACCAGCGACCCCAAGATGATGAAGGCGACAAATACAGATCCAACGATAAGGAACGGCACGTAGATGGGCACTGCAACAGCAAGGAAAACACCATCACTGGGGGACAAGGACAAACCTCAGCAGCTCCGGCAGAAGGTCCCATCCCCCCCCAGCCAAGCCCACCTCCCCCCAGCGCAGGTCATTGCAGGGTGAGCACTAAAAGCTGTATGTGCAGCCAAGCATTTTGCACAGGGAGGATGAAAAGGGCTGCTAAAACCAATGGCTGGATTTTCCAAAAGCATCTTTAAAGTTATTAGCAGGGAGGAAAGCCCACAGCTCATGCCTCGAGGGACGACAGTTCGCTCCTGTTGATGGTGGTCTAGTCCACATCAACCACCACTCTACATCTCACCAGACCTTGTCTCCAGTAGGCCCCGCTAGAAAAATCAGGCAAGAGAATGCTCGGTTTGAACAGGGCCATAGGGAGATACTTTGGGGGCAGGATCCCTACTCAGGGCTCGGGAGCATGGGGTGGTCAAGCCCCGGTGCTGCATCACACCCCTCCCCATTGCCAGCCCTCTCCGGCTGCTGCCACCCCTCGGGGCGGGGGGACAGCCAGGCAGCACCCGGGCAGCAGTCGCAGGGGCTCTGCCACTCTGCAGCCCCGGGGATGAGCGGTCGGCCGCTCTGCGCTTCAGCCCTGGGTTTGGGGAGAAACCACGGGATGGGCGGTGGGGCGACAGCACCATGCTCCAAAGCTTCGCTACCAGCATCCCTCTTTGCGAGGCTAAAAGAAGGGACATCAGGGCAGGAGGAGTGAGGGTGGGCAAGGGGTGGGAGCAGAAAGTACAGGTGATGCTTCAGCAGTGGGGTCAGAAGCCCGACAAGGCGGATAGCGAACACCATCCTTGGAAGGACCTGGGCTCCGGTTGTTCTGCACTCCCAGGGAAAAAGCTGTTTTCTCTGCCTCAGTAAGAAATCTGCACAGATATATCCAGGAATAACGAGGGGAAGGTGCCTCCCCTCAGCGCTTGTGAACACTCCCGACAACACGCCTGGGCTTCATCATTTCCACCTAAACCCAGCAGCCCTGAGACCCAGGCAAGGCTGTGGAGCCCTGCCTGACCGGTGCTAATGCAGCCGCTGCTAACGACGCRCCCTGGGCACAGGGGCAGGGGACCTGGCTGCCCCTCCTGCGAATTAACCAGGGCAACAGCTCCCAAACCTGCTGAGCAGTAAATATTGTTAAGAAAATTAATTGTTAAGAAAAATGCCTTGTTCTCCAAACTGCAAAGGGAGTTATTTGTCCGCTCAAGTCAGAATACTGCCTTGCACAGCTGATTACGCGGAGCGAGTTATTAACCAAAAGGCCACATTTCTCCCATTTCTTCCATAATTTTAGCACTTTTTAAACAAAAGGCTTGCAAAAAATTGTCTCTACTTCTGCGCTTGGCCATACTGTAGCTCTCAAGCAGGTGCACACACTGGCTACAGACTGTAACACACAAGTTTTCTGAGAGTAAATCTGTCCTAATTATAACATCACTTCAGGCAACTTCTAGTGCGTTCAGCATGTGGGGATGGCAGCAAGGGCGCTGGGAAGCCACCGAAGCTTTTTTTAAACAGCAGTAGAAAGACTTGAGTTCATCCTTGAAATTCAAACTTGTAAAAACCAGTCCCAAGCAGGGGGATCTGAGCTGGAAGAACAGATACAATTAGAGCAGGGACCAGCCAGAAGTAATTTTGAAATGTCATGTTACTTTTTTTACCGCTCATATGGGTTGTTTCATTTTTTTTTCTTCCTTTTTTAATTGGGAGCACAAACAGGGCTGAGGAGCCGATTCAGAGCGGTGGCAGAGCCGCACGTGACAAACAGCTTGTCCAAGGCTGTTGGAAAGCGGTGTCACCTACTTCTGAAGAAGACAGGGCTGGACTTTCAAATAATAGGGAGGGAAAAGCATCTAAGCGGGGGTACTTTTCCCCGTTTAACAGCTGCAGAAGGGCTTGGCTGGCCCCACCTCCACTCATTTCGCCCCACAACTCGTCGCTGAAAGGAACTGGCGACAAGGGGAAGGAGCGGGCGAGAAGTTTGCCGCAAACCCGCGGCGGCTCCCCCGGAGCCACCGAGCCACGGGGGACCCCGGGGCCGGGGCCGCCTCACCTGCCGCGCCGTCGGGGCCGTCCTTGCCGGGGCGGCCCGGCTCGCCGCCGCCCTGCCGCCGGTCGTTGTCGCAGGCGCCCTGGTCGAGGCGCGCCTCGGCGCTGGAGCAGCAGTAGCGGAGGGCGCAGCTGCCGCAGCAGATGGTGGCGTCGCCGCCGTCGAAGCGCTCGGGGCACTGGAAGCCGTCCCGCCAGCCGCCCTGCCCGTCCAGCCAGCCGTGGCAGTACTCGCCGCTGGCCGCGGCCCCCGCCGGCAGCAGCCAGCCCAGCGCCGCCAGCAGCAGCCGGGTCCTGCCGCCGCCGCATGCCCGGAGCTGGCCCGCGGGGTGCGGAGCCACCGCCGGGAAGGACCGGCCGGGCGGCGCGGGGGGGGTGGGGGTGGCGGCGGCGCCGCTACTCGCTACTCCCTCCCCGCCGCCGCGCCGCGACGGCCCAGCCTGCGCCCTGCGCCGCGCCCATGGGCGAAGGCAGGCGGGTGCGTTGCAAACCTCCGCCCGCCCGGGGGGCGCGGAGCCGCCGCCG
>JAYKAV010001267.1:774549-811993 GCA_035582835.1 Phoebastria nigripes | reverse complement strand
CGGGCGGCGGCCCCTCCACCCGCGCCGGGGAGCCGCGGCGCCGCACCCGGCTCCGCGGGGGCCGTCCCAGGCGGGCGTCCTCCCCTCGCTCCGCCGGGCGCTACGAGCGACGCCAGTCCGCCCTCCGCCCCCCAAAAAAGCAGCCCTCCGGCCCCCGCGAGGAGCGGCAGCCAGGCCCCGCCGCTCCACGTACCGCTCCGAATACACGCGGTATTTTTGCCTCCCAAATGCTTAACAGCCAGCGGCGGCTCAAGGAAAGGCGCAGGGATGCTCTGTCAAACATGCCCGAGCTGCTGAAGTGTCAATAAAGTTTGACTTCTATGGAGAGATTAAAAACAACTCGCGTCTTACCAACCAGTGCTTTTGCTTACGTGACGTTAGAGCAAGTGAAAAATACTTCTTTTAATAAAAAGGCAGAAAACAGGATAGCTGTGATAACTGTCACTGTTTTTAAATCCTGCTGCCACGTCATTTCAGTGCAAGGAAGGTGACTGCAAAA
This sequence comes from Phoebastria nigripes, assembly GCA_035582835.1. Lineage (NCBI taxonomy): Eukaryota > Metazoa > Chordata > Aves > Procellariiformes > Diomedeidae > Phoebastria > Phoebastria nigripes. The sequence goes on along the minus strand of JAYKAV010001267.1, from coordinate 811,494 downwards.
TTAGGTTTATTTGCCTCATTCTTTCCAGCTTTTCTTCTTCAATTAAATTATTGTCTTTCACTAATAACATACCAGTCCTTCCCCCTCCATTTTCGCCTCTCTTTTGTTCTCACTCCTTTCAGCCGCTCCTAGACAGCTGCAGGCTTTCACAGAGGTATTAGTCTGGACCAGCAGATTCTGGTCAAATTACAGCCCAGGTAATTGCGTTTTGCCCCCTTGGCTTCGCTGCTGCTCCCAGCAAGTTATTTCCCAGCCGCGTCCCTTTCCCAGCTCAGCCCACAGCCAGAGCCACACCACAGCAAGGGCAGGGTGCAGAGGTGGTTCCCACACAGCTCGTGCCTTGCCCCAGAGAGGATTAGTAACCCAGAGCAGCCATCCTTTGGAAAAGCTTGTAGTTATCAAGATGAAAAGTGGGATTGCAGCGGGACAGGTTCTGCATCGCCTGTATCAACCCAGTTGGACGAACGAGAAGAAACTTGCAGGGATTTGAATGATGGAGCTTCAGATGCTCCATCTCAAAACCTGATTAGCAGTTACCACAGCTGTCAGCTCAAGCACATTCGGCTTGGGGTGAGGAGCACACCACGGACAGTTGTGACCGATGATGGATTTAATACAATTGGCCCGCATCGCCCAGAGCACCCATTGCCCAAGGCATCCCTGTGCTGTGGGTCAGCGTCGAGGCACGGCGAGGGAAGGGGATCATCTGGGGAAGGAGTTAAAACCACAAGCTTCTGTCAGTGACCTGTCAGGCTGTCTGGCAGCCCTGAGTGACAGCACAGCAGCTGTTAAATGCCTTCATTCACAGGGGTCTTCCTACAAGATCATTTTCTTTAAATCTGGGTTGGACTGACATTTTCATAATAAGAAAGGCAGCTTCTTGATTCTTTTATACGTGGCAAGCAAAACACTTTCCCAGCCCCATCCTTCGAGTTGATGGTTCCACTGATAGTGGAAGGTGGATCTCTTTCAGTAGCAATAACAGCCTATTAGAAGATARTCTACTTTTTATTTATCTAGCACATATGTATTCCCAGTTAGGAGCCTTGATCACAACAAAATACCAGCACCAGATCCCTTGCAGAGATTATCTGTAACAGGTACTTTATATACTCAGGAATTTGCCTCAACTTGTCTGGGTAAAACCAGAGATAACAGCACACCTCACTATGCTTTCGTAAAACTGAAAACATTTAGCACTTTGCAAAGTGCTTTAGAATGTAGTTAGCGATAGACTAATTARCAAAGGTTTTTTCCTAGCTGTCTTTACAAGCTGATCAGGTAAAATTTGTATTATTTAAAATTTAAAGCACAAAAAAACCCACCCCACCCAAAAAAACAAAAGTAGCTACTCTGCAACTTTTTCACTTCCTTTCCTGTGTCTAGCTATTTCATAACATTAACTCCATCCTTTTCAACGTAAACTAAACCCATCACTAAGGCTGCCGCATTCCATTTCCCATCAAACTGAGCACCGTGCAGCTTTTGACATATACGTTAGAGTGGGCAAAGATTTTTAAAGCCTAGAGATATTCAATAATGATCACATAGTCTATAAATCTCTATTATCTGCTTCAACTTTATTTTTTCTAAAAGTATCCAAGCTTCTACTACTACCAGGTGTAGTTTTCTGAGGCCTTTGGCTCAGTGGAAATGTTCTTTGCCCTTCTCAAGCCAAAAGCATGATTGCAGGAAAGCAAATACCACGTTTTATTTCACAGTCAGCTGAAGAACCCACATGCTGTTCTGTGTTTCCTGCAAAATCTTCTCACTTAGACCAGGGAAAATAAGATTTGTTAAAATTACTTTTGTTAGTTGTCTGAAACTGATAAAGTGCATTTTCCGTTTCATTTTTAACACTCCGAACTGCAAACTGCCTGTGCAGCAGCATAGGGGATAAGTACACTTACAGCACGTTACAGCTTTTGTAGGACCCAGCGGCCAGCCGTTGCGCTGGCCGTGCAAGAGCRATGCCCACACACCTGCGTGCCCAGGCCCAGAGCTGTGACACAGCCCCCTGCGCCGGTGCTGGACCCGGATGCTGATCCTTGCAGGCAAAGCTGCTGCTGGATAATCGCCACCAAATGCTTAAGTGACTGTGTAAGACCGGTATCTTCTTACCTTGTAAATTCATTCAGTGACTGCATGGACAGACAGTCTCCTTACTATAACAAAGGCATTTCAGCTGGTTTACTACTACAGTCCCTCTACAGATGGGAATTTTTAAAAAGTATTATGTGCATTCAGAACACGGTGCTTTGCTTTCCTTAGGTTTGCAGGCCTCATTTGCTAAAGCTCCTTGCAAATACAACTGCTTCCACGTTAAACGGAAAAAAAAAAAAAAAAAAAGACATGAGAAATAGGAAAGGCACGAAAAGGGGGCTAATACAAAAGCACGTCTTTTGTCCTTAACTGCTCCCAGTTCAACAGGGGGAAGACCAGGGATGCCCTACCTTGAGTCTGAGCTGCGGAACCGGTCACAGTGAGGTACCGCAAACATTTGTCGGGGCTGGCTGTGCCAGCACGCGTTGGACAGGAAGGAAAGAAGAGAAAGGACAAATTAGAGGAAGCTGTAACAATAATAAGTAAGAAACAACAGTCCCTCTCCCTCCCCCCTTGGGTGTCCATCTTGCAAATTCTCCAAGATAAAGCAGGAACACAGACCTCCCGCCTTATCTGTATCTCCATCTATTTTGGTTAGAACCTCTGTAGAGCTAGGAAAAGGAAGACCCTGTGATGCGACTCTCCAAGCTGCGGCGAGCTTCTGGGGGTGTGCAAGTGGCCCTTGCTGGCCCTGGGATGTTTTGCTTTCCCTATCATATTTCCAACCCCTGCTCTGCAACTTGCCACATTCCCTTGATAGTAAGAGAGACACAAAACTGGCAGCAACTCCAGTCCCCTTTTCCTTTTGACCCATTGGAGATAAACTTCAGACGGTGGATGGATGCTTTCTTCTCTTCCCCTTTGGGATATTTGGTTTCATTCTTGGTAGCCTAGTCAACAGTAAATGGATTTTATCCACGTGAGTACAAGTGAGATTACCTGCTTTTCATTGCCCAGCCCCGGATGCCAAACAGGCATTTATGTGCCTTTCTCATTATGTTTAGCTAGTGTATCTACTGTTACATCATTACTTTTAAACAATTTTGAAACCTCATCAGAAACCTCAAAAATCTGGATTCAGGAATTACTTTGGGTCTGCAGGCATGTCCACAGTGTTGTAAATCAGGATTGCAAGTTAAAACTCATAACCTGAAGTCTTCTCCCTCCTTCTCCCAGAGAAAAACTAGAATTCATCATCACAGTACTATCGTTTAGATCACTCGGTATGTAAAAGCCAGGCCATGCTTGCTGCAAGAGCTGGATTTTATTGCAGTTTGTACACTTAGATAGTGCAGCTTAACGCTTCATCAGTAGAGATTCCTCTTTCTGGTAATATAAAATAATGGAATCAATTCCCATCTGAAAGCCAAGCTGAGTATGTTGGGGTTTAGTTATATAAAAAAACTGTTTTGTTGTTTGGGTTTTTTTTTTAAACTTATAAACACATCACCTTGGAGTCAGAAATCCCTGTGTCTTGTACATTTATCCTGGCAAAGTTGCTTCTCAGGTAAAACCGTATTTCCCCGCTGATAACGCAATGCCTTGCTGCCCCCGTGTGAAGTTAGTGGGAAAGGTAGCGTTATTAAAATGCCATCGCTACAGTTTTTGTACAGAGAACTGTTGTAAGCAAGAGTGCAGTTCTTACTGACAGGTCATAATACTGTAATTCCCAAAGTGAGGATAGTTACCAGAATATATGAGCTTAACTTAGTAGGGTTTCCTTCTCTTCCTGCCCTGGTCATTAGCTATCTTTTACCATAGGTATAGCTATGCTAGTGTAAGTATTATTTAAACACCATCCGTATATTTAAAAGCCCAAACTGCTACTCTGATTGTGGTATTACTTGCATAAGCCGGACTGGTTTTTATTTCTGCTTAGGGAACATATTTAATATCTACATTTTAAAATACATGTGTATTCATAACAGAAAGGCTTTCTTTTATTGGCTCTCATTTCCTGGAAAATAATTAGAACAAGATGACCCAAGGAAAAAAAAACTCACAGAAAGAGTCAAAGGACTGTAAAAAGAACTTTGACTGAAATGATATGAAGTTAGCACACTCCTCAAGGGCTGGGCTGCGAATCTGCAGCGGCTACACCGGCACCAAGCACATCAATACGCAAAGCTCGGCTTCTGCTACCAGCACTCACTGTCTCGGCGTACGCAGCAGGGACAGCAGACATCAGCGCTGGCCCCACATTATCGCAGCCAATGCAGATACCTCCAGTATTGCACAGCTGGCTCGATAATGGGGTTAAGGGATGCAGGCTGAGGGCAGCGAGGTGTGCTCGGGGACATGTCCCTCCAAATTCATAAGGGCAACATTGCAACAAGTTAAGGAAGAAGCTGTTTCTCAGAAAACATCCCCCAGTTTCAACACTGAGCCCTGTCAGACTGGGGCTTTAGGGATTTTGTTAGCATTGTCCAACTACTCGGCTGTGATCAATGCAACTGTCATGCTCTTCTCCCAGAAGTCTTAGTACATTGATTTTTGGAGCTCCCACTTACTGCAGACACAACAGATTGCTGTTACAGTGTAAAAGACACAAAGCTGATGTGCACATCTTCAGATTGAAAGGAGTGCTGTTTCCTAATTGAATTATTATTTCTGCTGTAACCAACCACTTGAGCCACTAGCAAAAAGGAAAGAATTTTAGCTTTTTTTCCCCCTCCTCAGACAAGAAGAGAGGAGGAATTATTTATTATGGACTAAATCCATCTTTCCACAGCCTGCCCTCCCTGTACGACTGGCCAATTTGACAAGGCATCATTATTATAAAGTTATTTCAATTGAAAAAAGAAAAACCCTAAAGTACAGGAATTTTCCACATTCACACTCCAGTTTATGCTGCACAGAGCATAAAGCATGAGCATTTTATCGAATGCAGGAAGAGAAACAGAATTTTACTGTTGCTCACCTCCTAATGCCAGAGTGCAAGACAAGGATGTAGGCACAATACGGTGAAAGCAGCATCACTATGCAGCTGTAGCCCAGATTGCTGCCTGTACAGTAAGATTAATGAGCTCCAGAAAAGGAAAAGGTGCTTCTCCTCTTGGTGTGGTTCAACAGGACTTAAACTACAACTTAATTTGCGGTTTTTGATTTTCCGTAGGGATTATTAGTGCAGATGAGCAAGAAGCAGCAACTTGGTGCAAAAAATTAACAATATTTATGAGAATATTTTCTAGATCAGGACATTTTTTTATACTGCTTACAAAAGAAGTAAAAAAGACTGTATCTGCTTGCACCATTGCTATTTTACTTGACATCAATAGTATAGATCAAATATGACTTACCTTCAAGGTGATATAACCTAGCAATAAGGCTTTGGATTTCATCCTCCCCCTCCATTCTCAGGGCTAACGTTAAATGATATATCCACCACTCTGCAACGGTGTCTGGTTTTTAATGTTACTATGTCTGTCGCTGCTGGAATGCTATCACCATCCGTCTGCCTGAGCCCACGATCTTATCCAAGTATCCCTTTTGCCCCAGTACTCCTCAGCAGCTCTGAAGCCTGGCACACCCCATTACCACCACAGTGTGGGTATCACCATGACAGAGCAACAAATAACAGCTGTACTGGCTGCTGCAGCACCAGAAATAAAGCGTGGGGAGAGGCGACAAGAAGGTGACACTTCTCACGTGTAAAGTGACAAATTACGCAGAAAAGCATTTCTAGCTAAGTATTGTTACTAATAAAGTATAAATTTAAGCTAATAGGCATTTGCATTAGACCTACATCTYCAGTACAGCGATTCTTGCCCTGCGCAGGGCAATCTGGACGAGCTGCCACAGCCTCCCTGTGGTTCCAGCTACTTCTGCACATCTCCGATACAAGCAGGAGGTTGCTATTGGCACTGACAGAGCATTACCGTGCCTGAAGCGAACACAAACAATGTTAAAAGCCTTCCCTCCTTACTCTCAGAGCAGAGCTCAGCATCAACTTCACTTTGCTACCGCAGCATCAAGTAGGAGCTTTGCCCTTGTGGTCTGTACTGCATAAGCTTAGCTATGGGCCAAAACAGGTCTCGCCCTCCCCAGCGATAAGGCTTGCTTCTGGTTTGGCTGCCGGAGGTATGCGAACACCTGCCTGCTTGTTGAAAGCTATTCTCGTAGTTTAAGCATTACACTGCTACCATGGGGGTAAGCAATAGCGATGTTAGCTGCAGTGAGTTCCTTCAGACAGCCACCAGTTCCCTTAGCAGCCAAAATAAAAGGTAAAAGAAAAAAAGACCGTTCCTATCTGAAACTGATATCATGTGCATTGCTAAGACTCATTTCCGTGGCATTAAGGCTAGCACGTTCCTTTTGCTATCACTTCTGTCGGTTCACTTTGTCCGACCTGATGCTAAATCAGAACCACTGTAGCTGCCTTCGGCATTGCTGATAAGGATAAAGGAGGCAACACACTGGAGAGCTGTGCCAAGCACAGCTGCACGAAACAAAGGCAACACGCTGGCAAGCAAGATACAGGTATGCTCACCATCACTCCTCTACCCATCTCCAGCAGAGATGGAGAGATGTCCCCACACTCCTAAGGACTAGGGCAGAGCTGGCCTAACTGCTCACTGCCATTGCATCCGTTTAGCATTTGGGCCCACCCATTCCAAGCCTTTTTTTGAAAGGTGGACTTTTTTTCAGTAAGGACTCCTTTATCACGTGTACCTTACCTTATCCCTGGATAGAACAGCAGCAAAAGCGTTTATGCTCAAAGGTTCAATTCCTTTATGTGTATGTTGATAAAGAAGTAAAGGTAGTCCAAACAGCCAAGAAATGCTAACACTGTTAACAGGATTAGAGGTTTTTGGTGGTTTTTCAGTTTAGAGTAGCTTCTACRTCGGTACTTAACCATGGAGTTAATAGACTAGCTTTAGCTACCCAACTGTACATAGTTTGTGCATTTTTTTTTTTTCCCCCCAAGGTTTCATCCAACTGAAAGTCTACTCAAGCTGCCTGTCACAATTTTTTTTTCCCATGAGAACTTACCCCCTTCTTCTCTTATTAAGAGCACATGGTATTTTTCAGAATTTCAAGTTTCATATACTTGATTCTGAGTATCTGTCAAGTCTGTGTTTCTTTCCCTTTTTACTACACTGCAGTGTCTGATCAAAACCTCATCATCCTAGCTTGCTTTTGTGACTGGGATCATCACCTCTGAAGCATATCCTGTTACCACAACATGCCACGTTAAATACACAGAGTCAGCAAGGGATTTCTTGCCCAGGAGATAGACACCAGCCTTTAATCAGAACTGGATTTTGGGAGCAATTACACGACGTTCTAGAAAGCTGCTGTCTTGCTGCTGCCCAAGCACACGCCGTAGAGTGACGCCTGCATCGAAGAGAAAAGAAAAAGAGGGAAATCCATCAGTCTGTGAAACGTTAGTTGAACAAACAAGTAAAATATCTTTTGCCTGTTCAGCTATTGACCTGTTTAGGACAGGAGTACGTATTCCAAGTTTTCCATGCAAGTATTGAACAGAATTGATCTGATATCCTGGTGGGGGCAGATCTATACTCAAAAGTAAGATCAACCCAGAAGCTTTTCTAGTTTGTAAAAGCTTCTAAACTTAATCATAACCTGTTCATAATAAGCTAGAATTGCCTTACTTCTAAAAGGTGAGAAAACAGAAAGCAAACCATTCTTTGGAAAAGTTATCAAAGCTAAAGTAACACGTAGCCTACTCACCTCCTCACTGTGGCACTTCAACTGCAGCGAGGGGCTATAAAGATTAAATTCCTGAGGCTGAGTGAAAAAAGCATTAAGTAATAAACCTCCTAACAACAGGAGTCAAATGGGTCAGAAGGATCATTCAAATATTGAAGTTTAACAAAATCCTACTACCTTAAAAAAGAAAAAGTGTAAGAAAATGTGAATGACCTGGAAACAAAAGGTGACATACTACACGACAGCTATGCCTGCAAGGCCGGCCTTTGCAGTGGCAGTAAGTAACTGGCAGCCTCCTGCCACTTGGTGAAAGCAGCATTCTCCAACAGAGCTACTGGAATCCTGATAGGACCCCCTTAATTTTATATTTTTTTTTTAATTCCTTCGGTTATGGAGTTAATTTATAATTTTTTTCCCCCTACAAGTAAAAAAAAAGTCACCCACGTAGAAAATAAAACTGCTATGATCATCTATTTCTACCTACTAAATGCAACATTCAACTAAAAAAAAATTGTATCACAAACTCAGTTGATTTGGGACTACAAAAACACCAGCATATAAATATTCAACATTGAGTTCAGAAGAAATAATTCCAAACTTAATTCAAACGAGTCATCCCATTCACTGTAGGAAGCCTTGTGCTCTACATCCCCTCATCTCTCCCCACACTTCTCCTCCCCCTCACCACCTCCGTCCTCCTTTTAAGCAACCTACCTGTCTGTTATAGCTGGGTTGAAGCTCCATGGGTGCTGTCACAGCGGGTAACCGCTGCCTCCCAGCTGCTGCGGGCATCAACTTGGTGTCACTCCCCTCCCCAAGCCCAACTGCTGATTTTCATGAGAAGTTGTACAAATCTACTACTATGATACTTTAACCGTCCACCAGTGTCTGGAGACACTAGCCACAGCGTTGAAAGGTACTTAATGAGAGTTAAGAGGGAAACAGCCTGACAGCACAATCCCAGCAATTAGTCCAAAAACTGCGTAATTTATTGCTGGAAGTTTTTGTGCATAGCCAGTTCTTTGTTCTTAATAAACTTGAATAAGAGTTTTAGGGAAACAAACTTTTATAGAGTATAAGACATTTACAGTGCAGATGGATTTTTCTATATAGTTACTCTTAATTTCTCACTAAGAACCTACAAGGTGCTTCTTTCATATCTTAGCTGCTGAGACATTCCAGGTATTAGAACCAATAACATGTAAGAGCTGACATCTCTGACTCTGTTTTTTTTTCCAGTCTGCTACTCATGTTAATAGTAGAAATAATCCAAAGAATTACCACTGATCTCAAAGAGGGGAAAAAGGCCACTGAACCTGTATTCCTGAACTTTATTTTCATTTTAAAAGTGATGCTATAAAAGCAATCGAGGTTCAAAATGCAGTTGTGTTATGAATACATAGATGGAGGGGGTATAGCTGGATTTGGATTTCCTGTGGCGAGGAAGATGCATAAACTCTATCCAACTCCACCTTATTTCAACCTCCTCTCTCCCAATCTGCAAGAAAGCAGTAAGTGTGGTAGTATCCAGCTAGCCAACTTGTCAGGAACAGAGACAAATGTGAGCGTAAAGAAAGTTTTGAGATGCTGGACCAGGAAGAGGTTCATGAAGCAAGCAACCTAAGGCATAATGCCATCCTACCTCCTGCTACTGTAGGGAGAACAGCGAAGAAAAAACAAGTTACTTCTAGTAAAAGAAAGAGGTCACATAAGTAAGTTTACACTACCGCTGTACAACAAGGTACAAACTAATAGAGAACCACATCCTACATACGCAACTTCAACATTCCTCCAGTACATATTTTTCTTTCTTTACAGAACAAATAATGCAGACTTGATTTAATTTCATGGTGTTAAAGTACAGGTCAGCTTCTTAACCTGCCTTGTAGAAAACCAAGCCACACCTTGAATGTATTTGTATTTTGCACTCCAATTATATTACATGTCTTTAAATTGAAAAAAAAAAAAAATCATTTGAAATAGTGTATACAATGCTGATCCCTGAAAATCATGGCTAAATTCAACCACCCTAGTAACATTCTGGGAATATAATTATTTCAAATCCCATTTTGACTTTAGTTTGTACTCCAGCATGTGATTATTCTATTACATAATCACTTTTTCCACTTAAGCTAAATTAAGGACATAACTGTTGCCTTAATGTGAAAAGAAGCAGAACACTGGTACCCAGGAGGCTCAGACTGCTTTCGAGCTTACAAAGCCATACCTAGTGCTGTGTTACGTTACAGCACGATCCAGGTTTATATAGCACACTGTGAAGAGATTCTAGACAAACCCATAATACAATACCTCCCTTCACCCCCCCCCCCCTTTCAATCCAGAGATCAAGGCCCTAACTTCAGCAAGAACAATTTTGCACTATATAAATTCTAGGAAAAACATTTCTACATATTAGCCAATGACGTTTTTGTTTCTCCTGTAACATAGGAGAACCACAGGAAATGATCTTTCAAATAGGCAAATATGTATTACAAGGATCACAGCATTATTGTTTTATTGTTTGCACAATGGTAAGTTGCACATATGGACAAACAGTACACATTTAGAATTAGTTTCACAAATTAATACATTACAAGAGAGTCCAGTGGTTTAACATATTAACTATTAAAAAAAGCAATAACAAAGGAATACAAACATTACAGTTTTGACTGCAGCCCAATAAAAGTTTAAAAAAAGGTTGAAATCAAAATAAACTGTAAGCTTTATTTTTCCGAGACATAAAAAACCACATTATATCCCTTCCTAAGAGACTGCTCACGAAGATGCAATAACATACAAATACAAAAGTGAAGAATTCTGTGCTCAGTTTCCCTTAATTTTGTCAGATCAAGTGACGAACTGAACATTTGTCAAAGAGCAAATCACTGCTGAATGCAGACATCATTTCCAAAACATACAAAATGGTAATAACACTTTAACAATAGAAAGCAAATGACCTGGTACTAGAAAAAAATCTTATGCACTGTAACTGTTTTAGAAAAAAAGGTGCTTTTGTGAAAATGATTGTGAATATTCATTTGATGCATGTTATATACAAAACATCTTCTACATAAAAAGCAACTCGGCTCCCAAGTTCCACGTTCACACTTCAACCTGTATCTTTATTTGCAAAGATTCAATTGATCTACTATTTATCTCACATAAGGCAGTACCTCCTTAAGATGTTTTCCCAGCTATTACTAGTGCACACTGAATTGGAGACACAGCACAAGCTATGATGTTGTAATATGCAAGATTCATAAACTACTGTTGCAATAGCTTTAACCTTCAAATTACATCATTTTCCTCCTCCATTCTTTAGCAGCAAAACTTATTGTACTATACCTCGTATTAAAAGCAGATACGGAACTGCTTTTAAGTCAATGCTAGTAGCGCTAACGAGAAGCTAGCGAATCAACTCCATTTTGGAACAGCTAATTTGGGTTTCCATTAGAATAGCATATCCTATCTCCCCCAATTGCAGGGAAAAGCTCATCCAGCCCAACAACTCTCTGCTTGCACACAGACCTTGTGGCATCCTGAGCTTTCCACTGAAATCCTGCAATGCCCTACTGTTCAGCTCAGAGAAAAAAACAAAACCGACCAGTTTGGGAACATTGCCTATGAAATGTCCATGTGAAAATCTCAGATTCTTCTTTAGAGTTGGCTGCTAAATGGGTCAAGAAAAAGGTTAAAAAAAAATCCAGCTACTAACCACTATTTACCAAACTTTATGAAATAGTAAACATTGTATTTCAGCTGGTCTTAAACAACAAACACAAGAAGCAATGATGACATAGCCTGGGACCCACTATTTGAAACTCCTAGGAACATCAAGATATGGGACCACAGGGCAACATGGAGAAACAGCACACACAAAGAAAAGGAGACTTGTCTATGGGGCAAGGTTTGCACATCTGTATTTTATACATATATATATACACATACATACACACAGATGTGTGCACTGTACTGTATATATTTACATCCATATACACAAAAACACCCTGAAGTAGATTTAAAGGCCATATCCAGGAACAGAAGATAAGAACTCTAGTATTTGTACTAGAATATATTTTATCTGTACAAAAAACAAATATGCATATATTCATATGGTATAAAGCTTATTAACAAAAAATATTCTGCTACTAACATTAGGTTAAATAGATGGTTTTACAAGATTCTTTAATAATAATGTCGTATAGAACATTTCTAAAACTAGGGCCAAAAATAAAAATACATAAACGGGTTTCTATTCACAAGAAAATAGCTGTTCAATATGATTTCATTTTGTATTTCAGACTAGGGAAAAGTAGCAAAATTTTTATAAATCTCCTGGGATGCAATTTAATTAATGCATCAATCTAGAAAAATAGACTTTTCAGATGAACAAAGTTGATTCACTTCCCCTTCCCTAAAAGGGGTGCCTATCTTTTCCCTCGCTTGTTTCCAGCTGGAGGTTTCTTCAGCTGAAGAAGTTGCCCTCCTGTCCCAAAGCCTGCAGATGCAGGATTAGACACCCCGAACGTCAGGCCAGCTGATGCTGTGATGCCGGGATTGCTGAAGTTAAACCCAGATGTAGTCGAGCTGCCAAAGCCTTATGAGGGAGGGAAAAATATTTTAAAATGTAAGTTATATCAGGATTGCAAGTTTCTCCTTGGAGTTATGAACACCAGCCACTTTGTTACCAATATTTGTAATACTTCATACTAACATGGATCTACAACAGTATGCCACATTGCTAACACACTCAGACTTGCTATGACAACTTGGATATTACAGCACTAACACAGTCTACCTCAGTGATTGTAAACAATTATATTCTAAATCACAAGTCTGTTACACCATTATCCATACAACAAAGTCCCACTGAAATTGTACAATAGAAGAACCATAACTCCTCAAGTTCTCAGTCTAAATACGTAACGCATACATAGGGTGGGAGGGAAGGCAGAAGTACAAGCGGACCATGGCCCCCTCACTTCACTCACAGCAGGTAAATGGCAAAGCTGGAGTCAGAGGTTCCAGCCTTATGCCCTGCTGACTAGGCTGTCTTTATAACGTACATGGCACGGACCATGCCTTAAATGAGAGGCAGAAAAGGCTCAAAATCCTTGCCAAATTCTTGGTATTTAAAAACACCCTTTATGACTTAAACCAAAAAGCAGCACTGAAAACAAAGCTTTGGAAAAACTGAATGACTAGGTGAGCAAAGTGTGCTATTTTAACTCCTCCACCCTCTTTTATCAAGGTAAACAAATTGGACATTTGGTTCAGCTATAAAACAAGATCAGTTGAAGAAAATCTGCCTAGTTTTCAGCAATGGTAACACCAACACATTTTACTTTCTTTTGTGAATTTATATCAGTTATGCACAACCAACTTGGATAATAACTGCAACTATTAGAGAATGCTAGAAATTTCTCAAATATTAGTTAATAAGAAGCAGAACTTCATAACTCTGCTTTTTGTTCTCTCAAGAAACCGAATAAGGTAACCAAGCACACAAAATAACAAGTTTGACATGAGCAAGTTAAGATTTTAACAAATAGTTTCATACAAGTTGCACATGGAAACCTGTAAACAATTAAAATATTAAGAAAAAGTGGGACTGGTTCACAAGCAAAACAGGGTTTATTCTCAATACCCATTACTTAACACAGTTTTGTTAGTTCTCTAGTAGACAGTTAAAGCAATCCTTTGGTCACATCAGTACCTTCAACCCAATGCCTAAGTATTTTTAGAGCACAGAAATAAAAACCCAACTGGTTGTCTCATCAGAATCCCAAAGTGGCTCTCACAAGCCTGATTGTCTTCTGCTCTCTCACTTGTTACTGATGCTTTGCATCAAGAACTACTTCAAAACATAACGTGAAACTCTTCCTCCTGCAACRTCTGGACCTGGGTTACACACCACATCATCTTATCAAGAAAATCCCCCATTATCTACATTCCAGTAACTGCAGTCCTTCAACATGCAGTTGCCTGTGCAGAACTCATTGTCAATGTAATGAGTGTGCAGATCTAGAGTGTGACTAATGATATTGTTCATTTGTGTCTTGTCTAAATTCTGTGGACTAATCAGTCTCTCATCCCAGGATGTAAGGGGTGAAGCAGATGCAACTATTCCTCCATTTCCCTGCTAACTCTGAATCCCAAGTAAGATTTTTAGAATAAACTTGTTCTTCATCAGGGAGTCTCATGAATGAAAAAAATCTTTAATAACCAAAACTGTTCTTGGTAAGTTACCTTTTTACTTCAAGTATGTATCTGAGAGAACAGGTAAGCATTGCCTCCTATAGAAAACATCATGAATGCCATTCATAATAAAGCTGTATGTGCTCTATAGTGTCAGGACTTCAGTAGGCAAAGGTAAAGTGTTCATGAATTACCTCCACCTAGCTGCTTCTAGATGCAGGGATTATTTTGAAGCATGCAGGGAAGGCAGCCTGAGCTATAACTGAGTAATGTTATAGTAAGAGAGAGATGCATAAACTGTGTGATAGAAGACTGAGAACATGCTTGTTAATTTAGATATAACTTAGAAAGTAATAGCTGTTATGTTAGAAGTGCCATTTAGGGCAGCCACAAAAGTGTAAAAAGGCAGAAGGGAAATTAATCTAAATGGCTTTGTTCCATCATGGCAGCATAACAAGGCCACGGTATGACGTTCTTTTCTTAAAAGTAAACCAAACCCTAAAGCAGAATACTAAAATGAAAAAATCTTCAGGAAAAAACCTTGAACAAGGTATACATTATTCCTGTGGCAAGGAAAGAGAATCAGTCACGGAATAACTCAGTTCTAGAGCGAAGAGTCACAAAGTCTTAAACCATAGCTACAATGTGATCAACGATTTCTTTGTTGAAATTAGTATTACTTATGTGCAAACAATTATTTTCAGAAAGTAAATGACAACCTGCCCTTCGAGGGCACAGACTTAGCATCTCCCTGAAGGACCTTAGAGTACACTTTATTCATTGGGCTTCTGCATCTCTGCTCCAGTCAGCCCTTTAGATAGGTAAGCCAAATATGAGGTACACACCTCCCCATAACAGTATTTTTTTTATTTTAACGCTTCAGGGATAAACAGCGGTTCATCAGATCTCGAAGGCAATCTATTCCTGCCCTCATCCCCCACACCACAATAGGTGCTCTAGATCAAAAAGGATTTCCAGCAAAGCTTTGACTGATTTACTATAGCCTCTGTATCTAGAAGCTGCTCATAGTTACACATGGATTATATTCAGGTCTATTTTTCAGCAGTATAAGTGTGTCCAGCCACGATCCCACTTGATTCTCTTATCCTGTGTACTGACGCTGCTATTCTTCGATAAAAGTAAGTCTCTAACACAAATTCTCAACTCAGCTCTTCAAAGCATATTTAGCATCTCAGTTTTCACAACAATAGTGTGTGTGTACGCCCCCAGTCCCCTTAACATTATATCTATAAATTCAATGATGATTTTTTTTCCTTTTCCCATCACTTTGGGAGTGTTAATGCTCTTTACAGGATCCCACTCACATCAGCCTTTTTGGTTGCCGTCAAATGAATAAGAGTAGGAATTAATTGGGACTTGATTTGGAGTCAGCTTTCCACAGTGTCTGTGTGTGTTTCAGAGGGATGTCTGAGACACTTATTCCATCTCACAACTGTGTGCACTAAAGGAATTGAGAGAAGACTGCAGTTGCTCTRCTTTTCATCTACTGACACAGTGGACACAAAGACTGCTCCTGGACTAAGCCCAATTTACTATTAGAAGATGCTCAAGTACTTTCAGAGGACTCAATTTTCTCTTCAAACATACAAACTGAAATTGAGAAGAGCAGTAATACTACTAGAAACATTTTCAAATCTTTTAAAGCAATTAAATCTAACTCATAACTTACAAACACTTGACAGAAGCAATTTGGGGATCTATAATTTTCATTCTAAAATAAGAACAAACTGATGGAAGACATGTGGAAGAGACTTGGGGCATTATCTAAGCAGCCTAAAAGGACAGGGTGACAGAACACTTACTAGACATTAGTTTGAGAAAATACTTAAGCGCCCACATCTAAACAGAAGCAGTAACAACGGTATACCCCATAACCCATATTCACCCTGTTTTCCTAGCTTTTTCAAAAGAAAAGGAATCAGAAACAAGATGCAACTATCATATGGTAATATAAACCAGAATATTGTTTCAGGATCCTGTAAATGTTATCTAAGAAACAGGACACATTAAAATTAAAAAAATATATAACCAGGCTAGCCTCAGGCATCATTCAAACCCATTTATACAGCCTCAATAAAATTAAACTAAAGATCATATGCAATCCAGAAGCTATACAGCATAGGATTTTGGATATAAAAGGTAAAAGTTAATGTGCTTCTGGGCTACCAAATTTTTATGGAAGTTTCTATTCCATAATCCCAGCCTAGATCAGGATTTCATGACCACTTTATTTTATAAGCTCAAAATGACAGGAATTACATTTAATCTTTTATATTCCTGGTTACCACCTTCTGTAGCTGAGACTCTTGAGATAACTGAAAACAATTTTAATTTTATTGGGTCCAACTCCCTCACTGCTAAAGAGAGACTGGTGGCCTTGCCACCATGACAAAGCCTGGTTCAAGGAATACAGTGAAATGACATCTAAATTGTCTCTGCACACCACCAACATAGCTAAGACAGACTTCTTTGGTTTGATACCTCATTAGTGGTAGACAACTGATCCATACAACTAGTTTTCTAATTACATTTTTTAATATACTAAAAACTAAATTATGTACTTTGTAACTTAGCAGCTTGAAATGCTGCAATACTATTTATATAAATATTAATAATAGGTAATTTAATACAGGCTCAGGAAAAATAAGCTACAAGATAAAAACATAAGCAGTGTAAGTTTTCCACTTGTTTCTGATATTAGAAACTAAGCAAGCAAAAGAAGGTTGATGCTTATGCACTGCATATTGCAAAATCAGAGATGTTCTATCAAGAACTTACTAGGGTGTTACACGTTCATGAACGTTACACAGCCAGCTTAGTGAGCTATTTCCACCTTATAATACAAAGCTGAAGGTACTTTACAGGCCTAATTTGACAGCATAACCCATCACTAACCAAGGAAAAACCAAAACAAAATGAAAAGCATGGCAACTAACATGACACTGGTCCAAGCTAGCGTACTGGGCACTTACTAATAAATACCAGCCACTTGCTATGTTTGTATTAATAGCAGTTAAACATTTTGCTTTTAAAAAAGAAACATGCTACCAAAAGCCAATCCTAGGAGACATGATAGTCCTTCAATCTGTCATTGAAGAAAGACTGTAAGACAGACTATAGTAAGCTATTTGCCTCAAAAACAAACTCCTATTTAAAAAGTAAAGAGAGATGCAAGCTATAAAAGTGACTAAAGTTTCAGATGTCCGAGTTAAGGAGCAATTGCATCCATATTTTTGTTTTCTCACCAACAGAATTAAACCAAAAAGTGAAATGAGTACTGATTAGTTCAATTGCCACAGAAATGTTTTCAAAGTAGTTAACACAATGAATTATGGATATATGCAGAGATACAATACCTATAACTTCCTATTCAAATAGAAAGGATAAGCAGATAAACAGTTTTAAGGAAACCTTCTGGGTTTCTAAAAAATCATTTTAACTTTACTTGTAAATACAGGAAGTCAAATTACTGCTATATTGTCACAAACTTATACACTAATTTCAATAGCTCAGTAACTGTATAGCCTATGCATTCAAGTAGTAACTGCATTTCTGTGCCTCAGACTGCATCTGATCCAATCTGATGCATCTGATCTCCTGCTTTCACTCCTAATCAGATAGACACCATCAAATGGAAAACATTAATGCTCACTCAGTACTGTCTACCTAGGAGACCTTTAACAGAACCTAAAAACTTAACTGAAAATGTGTATTTAACAAGTAAATAGTTACTTTAATGGTTATATACACATGCAACTTCAAGCACATTTGTTTCAGTAGCTTTCTTAGACTGAGTGCAGCAGTTTGATTTTAACATTTTTGCTTTAAGATAAACTTGAATTCAAGAGAAACAAACCAACCTGCACTTAGACTTCCTGATGGTTTACTTGTAGTTCCAAACCCAAATGATGATGCTCCTGTGGCACTACTTCCAAAGGCAGAGCTACTTCCAAATCCTAGTAGAATAATAGTAAAGACATACAACAAAAAAATTACAGACACAGCAATTAAAGACACATAGGTTTTGGGTGAGTATTCTAAAACCAAACATAATTCTAAGCATTATTTGGTAAACAAATATTCCTAAAGATTATTGCCTCAAGAGTATTTTATTCTCAACACAGCATTGCGTTAAGAAAACAGCGCAAACAGGAAAGCATTGGAGAAAAATGCTTCCTTCAAAATACAAAACTGAGTAAAAGAAAAGCTATAAAAAGAGGTGAAATAAACTATCAGAGTTTATGAAATTGCTATTGAATTGCTGTTAAATTGGCAAGAAAATGGTAACCAAATGGGCCAAAACTAAGAAAATTCAGACACAAGTTATATGACTTCTATTACAGAAAGCCACATATTCATCCACAACTCTAGAATAAAAATGCTCCACACAAAGCAGAGTAAACATTTTCTTGAGTTTACATTTGGCTTATTTTAGAGTTGTCCCCCCCAGGTTATTGAGGATCAGCTTTATCTAGGAAACCACAAAATAGGTTGAACACAGAATAGAAACAGAATTTCACAATATTTAATGGGAAAAATCATCATACAAAGGGCAGCCATAAACATATAGCTGTAATAAAACTCATTCTGTTAATTTTGTAATTGACATTTACAGTTTCATAATATAAATATTTCAAGATTTCAAATTGTGTTATTAATATGAGATCACTTCAAAGGAAAAGTAAGTTGATATTTGCAGTTTGAGATAGAGGCCAGACAAAAGGAACAGTAAAAGAAATATATTCTCTGATTTTGGCTGTCTCAGGTTTTCAAAAAGAGAACAGTATTTGTATTTGAGGAAATTATGCCCCCATCTTAAGTTTCAAGTGTCAGGAAAAATACTTTTATTTTACTGCAAATTGAGCCTTTACCATTCCTTTAGAGAAATAATTTTTAGATTTTAAAACTAGTAAGGATTGAACACACTATCTGAAGCAGTGTTCCCTAGTCTTCTGCAATTTTTAAATCAAATAACTTTTAAGGGTATACAATGGCAAGTATCATTTAAATGTAAGATAGTTTATTTAAACGATACACTCTTTTTGTCCTATCTAGTTTGAAATGAATTACCAATGGTCAGGCAAGGTGTCTGCAAATATTTAATGAAGCATAGGATTTATATGCTACATATCTTATATACTTAAATGCAAAAGCCTCCATGTTTATCACTAACAAAATTCACAGAATATTTATCATGGAAAGAGAGCAAATTTCCCCAATTAAAATTATGTTTCAGGAGCATACATTAAAAATTGTCCTGTTCAAAAAAAAAAACCCTAAGAAAAAAAAAAATCTCAAGTATTCATTCTGCTAATTTGTTTCCAAGAGCACACCTGCAGGATATTTTGCATGTATTTCTTTATTCTTCTACACTTGCTTCTATCAGATAGTCTTCTTGATTTGTCAAGAGACGAACATTTTGCAAATTAATACAGAATAGATGAAATGCAAGCAAATGCCTTCCTAAGCAGAAAACCAGCGAAAACAGAATACAAGTTAGGCCTCTAAGACAAAACTAGAAGCAGTTGTCCATCAATTTCAAAGAAAATGTTCTTTAATTTACATTGGCAAGATTGGTGAACATATATAAACAATTTTTAGTCTACAAGCTCTTTGGTTGAAAAGGAAGAATTTTATGGTTTTGGGTGTGGTGGTTTTTTTGTTTTGTTAAGGCATTTAAACCATTGTGGGAACAACCTGGTAATTCAGAAGTACTTTCCTTTTAGCCCACTATTCTCGGTTATTTTTCCTGTTTAGGTGTATGGACTTTCTTTTACCTGAAAAAGCTTAAAATCTGATGAGAAAGGACATTGGTAGATTTAAAGATAATTTCAAGATGATTATTTAAGGTAAAACTGATGTAACATTCAAGTTACATCATCTTTCCAATACCAAGTGATGTATAATTATTTTAAACACATTGCAACACTGATTCACATGTTCGGCTCATAAAGAGGCAAAATGTAGGGATGTGGACTGAGGCTGCAGAGAGGAGAGGATGTAACGAGAAAAACCACAACACATTATGTTTGTGCTCAGCAGATGTAACAATTTTCTTTGCAGATCTCATACAAAAGCTTCAAAGGACACTAGTGTCTTTTGACTTGCACTGTAGGAACCCCTGACCTATATAGATAGGAAATTTACATGCAGATTAGATTCTACTAATCACTTAGATTCTACTTGTAGTTCTACTAGTGAGAATTCACTTCATTTAAATGAAAAGGTCTACATGAATTTTATAGTTTTTTTATTACCACCTACTCTTTCAGAGTCATGTGTCCTCTTGGAATATATTCCCCGCCAGCACTATTAACATTTTGGTAAGTATTTTTCCCTCACTTTCAAATGTTGCTTTTTCAGCTTGAGGAACGATTTTTTCCACCTCAGGACTGAGGGACAGAGTGACAGCTAAAGCAAATATGTTTCAGCAAGCGGGATCCCAGAACTGTAGTAATTTTTTAGCACTTATCTTAATCCAAGCAGAAATGTGTCCCTACCATTAACAGTTGTACATACAGGTTAAGAACTTCTATGGATTAGCTACAGCATGATCCAATGTCTCAGGTGCCTAACTTTCATACATGTAAAATTAAGTCAAGTTGTAGTTACAAAGGATGTACTTGATGTACTTCCCTAGCTTTAAGAACAGAACTTTTATGTGATTAGTTCATCCTGTTCATCCTGGGTTTTCACTACAATGGCTTACTAGCCTTAGCATTAGCCTTAACAACTCCTTCTGCAAGGCATGAAGAAGTTTGGAAAGCACAGACTGCCAAATTGTAAGGTCTTTCCCTGAAAGAGATCATCCTCTTAGTGGAGTTAAAGATTTGCAAGAGATTCAGATGTGCGGTATAATAATTCAATGAAAGATTAGAAAAGTTAAAGTGTACCTCCAAGGCTTGAAGAACCTAAGCCACTTGATTGCAAGCCAGTGCCAATACCTGAGCCGAATGGCGTTCCAAAACTAACTCCCAGAGATGGCTGTGGCCCTGGTATAAAAAAAATGAGAACAAACTTGCCTTACTCTTTCACAGTAAAGAGGTCCTTTATTTATTTATTCAAGTATTTGATAATGTGAACATCATTGCTTTCAACAAAACCCATTAAGATCCCAAACTTTACCTCATCAAAATTCCTCACTTAACTGTCTGCCTCTACATCCACCCAGTAAAAATCTAAGAAAACACTGATTATAGTAAGGTGAAACTAGTCAAAGCTAATAACATGATAGTAACATCATTTAGTAGTTTTAAAAGTTAACCAGTCTCACCTTAAACTTCAAAAACATTAATCAAAACCTTGAGAGAACTCATAGGTAACAACATTTTGCCACCTGTATTAATGGAATCAGAATAAGGGAAAACCTTCAAATTAGAAACGTAAGAACTGACACTAATGTAACTAAAACTATATTACCAAAAGTTAATTTATTTAATAAATAGGAATCTTCAAAACTACTCAAGTATTCCATCCAAATTTAAACAGAACACTAAGATAAAAAAACAAGACAATGACTTTATTTTATTAAATTTATTGTTCATTTTTAAGTCAATTACATAGTAACATAACAATTCAATTCTTTTCCACACAAGTGATAACTGAGTTCTGTTAAGCTCTGCTACATAACACCATTCAATAAGGTAAACTAGTCAAACCACCTGTTTAAATAAACATTTACAAAAGGCACAGTTCTGTGTACCTTAATGAATTAGATACATTCAAAATTTCAGAGTCAGAGTTTGTCCCATAATTAAAAAAGTTGACAGTACTTTCCCTGCATATTCACACTAAGATGCAGGACTGTCAAAAAAACATTTTCAGTCTGCCAAGATGAAGTTTACAGCCTCAATTCCTTTTTTTTTTTCCCCCCCTTAACCTTGGGGAATAAAGAATCAACTTGCTAGCCCATTACTAACACATTTTAAAATAATTAATTCTGATAAATAATTAATATATTTTAACAGTTTTCACAGTACAATCTTATATTCCTGTCTTTTTCAAACAGTTTTCAGTGCACTAGTTAAAAAGTTTAACCATTGAAGATAAAATACAGTGCCAAACTCTTAATCCACATTCACACCTTTCCTCAAGATACCCTTCTCCATCTTTGAACATACTTCATGTACTATATCTGTGAAAGTGATGATTTATCCAAATACTACTATAAAGCTCAGATGATTTCAGTCTTTTTCCTAAACCATTATCACATTTGGGCTTATTTTCATTCAAAATTTCTTCCTTCGTACTACAAAGTTTCCTCTTATTAATATTTATCTAGAGTTTTAAAATGTAAATATTTCCAGCTTTCAAAATCATTTCAGTATTTGAAGATTTAAATGGAAAATAATTTTGAATCAAGTGAAAGGCACTGTATATTGAAAAGTAACATTTTTTGCTAGGAACACAAAATTCTTATGTGATCCAAGCTGAATGACATCTGTATACTCGAAGTAGTGTTAAACTAAATTTAAGGGCAACTAAAGTTGTTAGCTTTCAGTCTGTGCTTAGCAGGGAATAGTTGGGAAACCCAAGCTACTTTTTTTCAACTAAAAGTATATCAGATGTTGTAATTACAAATTTTCACATGAATTTCAAACTAAACTTGTTTACATCCAGTTTAAATACTGATACATCTACCTAGCAGCTCTTTAAAAATAGGGAGAAAATTGTTATCAATAAAAAGAAACAAAAAACCCTACACAATTCAGTTAGTCATCTAATAAAATAAAAGAAGAACCCAAAAACACATATCCAGTTCCTTCTCAAGTGCACAGGTTTCTATCTCAGTAGGAGGCACTGTTAGTGGAAGACCTTAAAACAAAACACTACAGTCCTCCAGGCCAAGCTTTTTACCAAATGAAACATGCTTTTTAGAGCCAGTAAAAAACATTGTTCTAAAACACCTCAGATTATATAAAACAGGATCTTATGCCTTAGGCTAACAAGCTTTTCATCGAGCAACAGCATATGGTATTTGTTGATTTTGTACCATAACGTTCTGAAGGCATCATCACTGCTTGTAGTTCTTGTAAGTAAACATAATTTTCAATAGCAAAAACCTAGTAATAAAGATTCTTCAATGCCAAAAGTACTAGCAAAAAATTGGCACTTCTGGCTATTATACGTACGAGACAAATTCTTTATAACAAGTATTTTAACATTTTAAAACTTGATACATTTGCCCTGTAGAGCATTTCAGTTTAACAAATAGGACCCCCTACAAAGAGTCCAGACAGGTCAGCCAGATGTCCTAAAGTGACATTCTGCAATTTTTTAAATCACAGCTGGTCTTAACAGTGAACAAATTTAGTGTCACAACTTAGATCTGATTCTGTCAAAGCAATACACTGACTAATTTTAACCAAGGTTAATATCAAATTACAGAATAAAAATTTTAAGTGCTATAAAGATTTCAGTATCCTTTCCCATTAGCACTTCAATCTCATACCGAGTCAAGTCAAAACATAAAAAAATGTGCTAATAGCTTGATAATGCTTTGACTAACTCTGAACTTCACCAGTTAGTTACTCTCTCCTTAAGTTGTTGGGGGGGGGGGTACTTTATTTATTTTTAGAGGAGGAAAGGTGAGCTTGAAGAAAAGCATTTCTTTAATACAACTTAGTCTTACCAGAAAAACATCAGTTTCAGCCTCATGCATTTACAGCTCTTAGTTCACTAGGCTTAATTTCCTTTAAAATCTTTTACTTTAGTCCATCAATAATAATAGGTAGACTAGCCACCATCATTTTAACTTCCATGCTGTTCAAGATTGCTCAGGGAAGGTGCAGGTGAGGCAGTGGTTAAAACTCTAGCTGCTACTGCACAAAAGCATGACCAGCCTCATTGCTACCAATAAAGCTGTGCTCAGAGCAAAAGTGCTAAACTAGAGAGAAAGGCTGTGTGCAGACAAGACTTAAGCATAATTTTAATAACTCTAGCTTCAAAAAACTGCACAAAATTGTGCTTCAGTGTGCACGCCACAGTCCTGGTGTCCTGATTATCCATCCCAGGAGACCAGTGGAGCGCATCTTTGCTCCCTTTGTTCCATATGGCCAGGATCCACTGGCTTTATTTATTTCAATAAAAGCCAGACATGTCTTGGCATACAGAGATAACATAAATAGGGTGCATATCTACACCCAGGAACTGGGGAAACATTCCCTGATCCCACAGCTTAGATGTAGCTACTAAACTTTTGACTTCTGAACACAAATTTAAAATAAATTATTATTTATCTTTTTCAGAGAAAGAACAGTAACTAACTCTAAATTAATCCTATGAAATAGACTTTACCATGTAAACATCAAATTTTTTTTTTTTAAAAGAGACTAAGCATCCTGATCCCTTAATACTAGAGTACCATTTATTAGATTTTAGTCAAAAAAACTTTAAAGCCCAGATTAATTTTCTTGTTTTATTCTTATCTTCAAGAACAGCAACAGCAGGTCAGGTATTACACAGACCCCCCCTTCCCCCCTCTTTATATACACCTCATTTCATAGTCTTTTCTCTCATAACCTTCTACCATCCCTCATCTATCCCACTCTTCAGGATCTAGATCTTGCAAAGAAATACGTGTGATTTTAACTTCTAGCAGATAAGTTTATCAAATTCATAGTAACGTAACACAAAGTTAAAACATGCAAACATTTGCAGTTTTACTGCAGCAAATGGCCATCTGAAAACTCAAACAAGGAAAAGGAAATGAAGAAGCAGCAGTCTTTAAAGATTCCTGCAAAGCTGAAAGAATAGATTTTTCTCCTTTTCCACTAAGAGTAAGACAAAAAGTGGCAGCCTTAATCTGAAGCCAAGAAGTTTCAAGTAAGTTGTTGGGAAAAAGTCAAGCACTGAAATCAGTAATTTAGGAAAGATGTGAATTTCCTTTCTAGCAAGCTTTTAAGACTTTAAGATATCTCTGAAATAGTTCAGGCCTGACTAATCCTGCTTTTGAGTTAGAGGAACAGAAGAGATGACTTCAAGTTCCATCTAACCCTATTTTCCAAGAGTTTTAAGTACTCTTCAAGTGCCACTCAAAACATCAATCTACCTCTATTTCTCCAGGTCCTCAAGTGAGTTGCATGGAGGGGGTTAACAGTATTCCAGCTGAATAAGTAGCAAAAATTGTTGTCTACTTTTGTTGGCATGTTTGACATAAGTTAATGGTTTTGTTCTATCTGCATCACTCTTGTAGTTGGCACACTTTTGGCTTTTTAAATACTCCGCCAAACCAACCAACCAAAAAAAAAAACCAAACCTCAAAACCAACCCACACACACTCCCATTTGCTCCTTTGTTACAAAATACCTCAAGGTGTAAAGTCATCTTACCTCAGGTGTGTTGGTACAGGTCAATTCTGCCTCCCCCCGCCCTGCCCCTCTTGAATCCTACTCCTAAGAGAATATTCATGAAGTTATGCCATAAGTGGCATCAATTTACTGAAGTTATTAGCAGTTCTCTTGAATCTGGACTAGGAAGAGGAAGTTCAAATCCCTCACCCCAATTCATGAAAATGCAGGTACAACTTTAAATGTGACATCCCAAGTACATCACTTTCATACACAACTAATCCTGTAATGACTGTGGAGAGTATTTTAAAAAAACATGAGACAAGGAGAAAGATGAAGGGAGGGAACTACTTTGGCAACATTAGGCTGCACAAGCCACACTTCTACCTGTATTAAAAACCCTGAAGCGTGACATTACATTGTCTCATGTTTTCTGTTTAAAACCAGACTCTTTTGCAGATGTCACTTCAACAAAATTTCCATGGATTAACACAGCAGCAACAGGAAGACTGTAGTCTATGATGGAAATTTAGAAGAGAAATATTTCATAAAGACTTCATTTTTTGTTGTGTTCAAAATATTTCGGCATATCTGTCTTTTAAACCCATGTCCTTGCTGTTTATAAGGGCCAGGGCTGGAAGCACATTGTATTTTCCTTTTATGGAGAAAGCAAGGACAGTCTAATAATTTGTCAAACTTAGGGTGGTTGCTGCATAGGTCTTTAATTAAAACCATTCAAAATATGACTGTTGTTATAAGACAAGAGAAGGAAAAGGTGCTAATATGACTTTCAGTACACCTACAATAAACAACATTTTAGAAAATAAATGGTAGAATGAAGTTACCTATGCTTTTCATAATTTGCTGACACAGACGCATATCCATGTTCAAGTAAAATTAAATGGAATTTATCTTATTTCTGTTAAATGATTGAATATTAATTCTATTCTCTACATTCAGGAATCCCTCTCTGAGAAGTGTTGGTTAGTATAACAATGTGAACTAAGGTGCCTTAAGTTATTTCCTTTGCCATATGTATCCATTCTTCATTAGCAGTGGGTCATGCATTTCCTCTGTTTTGGTCTTCTTACACACATGCACACACAGAATCACTGATCCACTCTACTTTCTCTAATATTTATTTGCCACAGCAGAATGGCCAGCAAAAACTGCTCCAACATCACCCTGACAAAGGAGTTGGCTGTAAAATAATAAGCCAGGCATCCGTCTTCCTATTCTACAGATGTTTGCTCCACTATCCTTCCTGTTCTACAGCATTTTTCATTTTACAGTTCCAAAGTGCTATATAAAAATGCATTATTAATTTTACATAAGAAAAAGCTAATATGCATTTAGATATTCTCTCCTCACCAATTTGAAATAATTTACTATAACCATACAATTCTGGAAAGAGGCTATACTATGTGTATTCAGAGATGTTACTTAAGAGTGAAGACTCACATTCCAAGGGGTAAGTTCGAACAATACAGTAAATATCACTAATACAAGTAAATTCACAAGATTAAGTATCTGTTGTATAATTATTGCTAAGTCTACCCTGCATTTTTCTATTGGCTATGTATCAGTAACTTCGCTAATCACAACGTTTAGATTTTTAGTCTAACACAAAGGAAGACTTCATAGAAAATTTTACACAAATTTACTATTGTCGTAACTCTAATAATCTATAACTTGAATGCACTCAGACCTGTAGCAGGCTGTTGCTGCTGAGTAAGTGTTGCAGCCATCGCAACGGCTGCTGCATTTGGTATGTTGCTGAAAGGGGTCGGTCCAGTGGTAACACGTGGCGCGCTCTGCCACTTCTTAGCTTCTGTTCGTCTTGCCTCAAACACATCCATGGCATCTCCCAGAAAGGTTTTCCTGTAGCCAAGGTATTGGTCTTTGAGCATCTGAAGGGGGTGGGGGGAAGCCATTTTAGTTCAGTGTATTTGACATAAAACCTTAACTTATTAAGGAAAGAAACACTGAGTTATAAATAACATTTCCTTAAAAAAAAATAAAAAAAGGCCCCCCCAACCTGAAAGGATCTAGTCAGGCTAGGAGCTGGAGAGAACCGTTTTGCATCAACTACAGCCAGAACAGGTTCCTTACTTAAATTCCACAAAGCAGTCAAGCGTAAYAGACTAGCATACTGAATGGTATAAAAATCTTTCAAAGTTGGTACAAATCAGCACAATTCAATTTGTATCACTGCACTAGCTGACCTAAGAGGCAAAATACAGTCACATTACTACCTTATAACACAAAATAACACACCTTTCTTTAGTGCTACCCTTTCTGCATGGAGTCTGCTTTTGCTCCCCTATCACTTTCACCTGTATTTCTTTCCTTCCTTTTACTCTTTCATCTCCTTCTTAGCACAAGGCTAAGGAAGCTACCAAAATTTTAGAATTCACTCTTGTTTCTGATGCATTTCATCAATGATGTAATCCAGTGCAAATGCAATAGATCATTCTGCTTTAGACTAACAAGTAGCTCAAATCTGTTGTGTTGTGTCCTCCCTCCCCTTGCCTATGCCCCTTCCCCTCTCAAAACCCCACCTTCTGTGGCAACACCTGGCTCGGCCTGTTCATCATGAGCCATTTCTAACTGTCACAGATGAGGGAACTATGGATATCTTAGGTAACATAAAAAGAATAAGTGGCTTCAGTTAAAGAACCAATAGAATATTTCCACCTTTTAACAGAGAATCTTTAAATGTAGATTTATTAAAACCAAAGAACAGTAGGTTCAATTACATTTTATGAAAGGCATACTATGTCCTGTGTTCCTGGATAAGGATATGCTTGTTTCCGAGACGAGGAGCTTACAGTCCAAAAATCCTGACTCAGGATTTGAACAGCTGTAATCCTAAATCTATCAGCAACAGCAGGAAACACAGAAAGAATGACCTCATTATCACATCAGGAGTGCTGTCTTTGGAGAGAAAAGGCATTTGTAGAACACTGATGAGATTTAATACAATGCCATACTGACTGCCATAGGAGCTGACAAATGCCATTAGACATTGTAAAGCAGTTCTTAAGGCTAAATCCTTCTGCATAGATTAATGACATTGCCTACCTGAATTGTGCCCAAGCATATTTTACTCTTCACTGACCTTGGATACAGAAAGTATCTCTATGTTCATATATGATATAAATACATTTAGCAACTAGACCTGTGCAAAGATGTTTCAGGCCATGTTTTTCTACAACTTCAGACCTTTGAATCAAAGTGTATGTGCAAACCAGAAAGCCTACTTCAGACAAAGGAATGAATTGTGGTCACAGCTCTGCCTTCACAAACCATATCACAACCATCAAATAAGGCAGAGACAGCAGTTTCAAAACTGCTCTCCTCTCCTAGCATCTTCTAGCTGATAAACTAAAACAGATGATCAGAATGACAGATCCACTTAAGCAGTACATTCTTTTTTCTGATTTTTGAAGCTTTAGTTATAATTGTGTCTTCCAAAATATCAGCCTTCATGTCCACCCACTAGATTAAATCTCAAAAAATTGCCCAAAAGAAAGAAAAATCCTCAAACCAACCCCTTAGTTTCAGGCAACAGAATACTACTTAAAGTAAAGTCAAGGCTTTCCTATTCAGTCACACTGACAAGGTACTGAAGATACTATTGCTTATACTTTCATACTAATCCAACTCTTCGTATTGAAGAGTGACAAAAATGTATCATCACAAAGACCACTGAATGAGTTGAGGCTACACTCAGATCTCAGAAGTGAAGAGCCCAGAACACATTTGGGATCCTTTTTGTGTAATTCTGCCAAAATCATGGAGGATATATTCTATATCTGGTACCAAGCCAGAGTTAACCGAGAGCACAAATACTTGATGGCAGGTAGCTGTAAACCAGTGAATATCCATGCTGACAGAAGCAATGCAATGCAAGGAATCTCATTCGTACAAGATCCTCAGTATTCCTGAACTTTATTCAGGAAAAGTAAAAAGTTTCAGATGTTTAGAGAACTAGCAATACTGTACAGAAGAAGCTTTGAGAAGGAAACAAGCAGAAGATTTACCAGAGCTATTCCCATTAAGGAAGTCACTTAGCAGAAACAATCCCAAACACTTGTACTCTTCTCCAAGTTTTTTTCCGTAACCAAGAAGGATTCTGATGATCTCAAGAAAAAATATGGATTGTAGAACATTGACATTTTGTCAATATGTCCAGAACTGTAAATGGAAAATTCAAGCTGGAGTCCACGATGGAAAAAACAAGCCTAACTAGGACATTTGATACATTAGCATTTTTTCACAAGTCTTTTTTTTTTTTTCTATACATATGACTTTCCATGAAAACCAGGTTGAAAAAAATTAAGCAAACCAGAACACAGTTTTCACCAAAATTCTTTGATATGTTGAAAAATCTTACATATGAATACCTATTTTTTTCCTATTACCTATTTGAGTAAGAGCAGATTTAGATCACCTTTGCTTGAGATCAAGAGGTCATTGGGCAAAAAGCAAAACATACAAGCATGAGCTCACAGACAGACATTTCAAAAACTGATCAACAATTAAAAAGGAAAAGGAGTTAAATGAAAAACATTTTGTGACCTAAATGACTGTGGTCAGTTGCTACCATCACTATAAATAAGTAATACAAATTAGACTTCAGCTGAACAAAAGTTACTTTTTTAAATCAAAGCACTTCTCCAGGACACTTCAAAAATTTTTGAAAGCAGTTAAATTAACAGAAAAAAAAAAGAATACCTGAAGATGTATTTTCAAAAAGTGACTCTTTGTAGTTCTTTCACTAAATACACAGGAACACATCAAAACATACCTTTACATTTTCATGTATTGATTGAAGTTGTGCAGCTAAAGCTACAAATGTTTGATAGATTTTCTGCATAGCCATAGACAAATCTGTAAGAGGCATATAAAATATTGGTAAGTGACAATCTTGCTACCAGGAGAAAAGATTTAGTGTTTATACCACAGCAAGAAGCCCACTCAAAACCCATACAGCGCAAAGCACAAAAACAATTGCATGAGAACAAGTTAATGTCTATAAGAAATACAGAATTTGAGAGCAATGGATGACACAAGTCACCCAAGGACTACACTTTGAAAGGGCTTCAAATTTCATTTTGAAGAAGTACGCTTTTCTCAGCTTTATTTTTATATACCTGGTAATTCATTTCATATGATTCTATCATTTAGCAAAGCTAAAAAATACTATTTAGCCTACCTTTATTTAATTACACAGGAACATTTTACCTCATTGGTTTTTACATAAATATAGTTAAATCAGATTTTCTTGCGTTTGTATATATTTTCCACTCTTTCTGACGTAAAGCACAGTTAAGTGTTCAGTTGATTTTGCCAAAGAGAGAGCAGTAGAATGGAAGCTTTACTTACATTTTAAAGACACGATTAACAAGCATCACAGGAACTTACTCTAGCTCTACCCACAAGCATATCATAAACAGAGAAACACAATAGGGAGCTTCTTGCCCACATAAAGTCTTAGATTTAGGATATCCTACTTCCTACACAGATATGAAAGTGTTTTCAGTGCACTGACCTAACTAATGCAAAACTTAAGGATTAAAGGGGAAATCTCAAAGGTTTTGGCAAAATGAGGCATCTGCTGACAAAAAAATGCTTTTCTGAAAGAAGCGCTGAAACAATGTACCAAAATGGAGGACAGAAAAGTGCTGAAGTGGCCTTTCACTGCAAAAAGATCAGCTACAGCATTTCCACTGAAGGATGCATATAACCAACTGAAATGCAAATAGCAGCTATCAAGTTCTTGAAGATGCATAGGTCTAGCAATGATTCTTGAACTGAAAAGGTCTGCCTCTCTATAGGGGAATTTCTCCATTATAATTTGCATTTCTTTCTGAAAAAGAAAAGCTAGGGAAATAAATCTCATGCCAACCTGCAGTATTGTGGAGGCAGTGGTATCTAGGAAGACTGGCCACAAGTTTCCAAAGAGTCTGGAGGCAGTTTATTGATACTGAATACTAGACATCTCAAAATTTTCAAGACATTCAGGGTCGTTGTTTCCTGTATGGTAAAGGCTACATATGCAATACAGTGTTGACTAGATCACTAGATCATTTGCTGACAGTCTGAGCGTGCTGGCACAACGGATTGAGCCTTGCCCACAGAAGCAAGGAACCTTTAGATTATAGCAGAAACTGCTGAAAAACCTGAGGAAAATCTGTGAAGGCATCCCTCTCATACTCTGGACGGACAAGAAGATGACATGGAAAGACAGAGGACCCTCAGGGTTCAGCAGATCTTCCATTCTGGAAGCTAGGTCTAGACAGTTCTCTTGTTTTTGACATATAAGGTCCAGAGTCTAGGTATCATCCTGTGATGGCAAGATGTTCAAGTATCATTTGGCACAAAGATATGCACTTGAAATCACTGCTTATTGCATGACCTGTACCTAAAACGGCCCACAAGATAAAGATGTCTATGATCACAGGAATGGTAACCAACCAGAAGACTACTATCCAGAGGTCAGTATTCTCTGACCAGAGAGATYCTCCGAAGATTGAATGATGTGGCAGCAAACGAGACTAAATTTTCGGTCAGAGCTGAAGGCAATACCAACAGGCTCCAAACTAAGGAAAAGTTCCCCTTTTGATCTGGAGCTGGCAGAGCAGACACCCACATTTGCCTGGTCAGACAGCCCAGTGCAAGACAGAAGGTGCCAGACATCAGCCTTATAACAGCTAGATGCTGAATGGAGGGAGATCGATATGGTGGATGTCAAAACAAAGCTGGCTTACAAACTGCACCTCAGGAACTGGATCCATCTTAAAAAGCTCAAGAACCTTTATGAATTTAACCTTTAATTCAAAATCTTCACATTGAACAAGTGCAGAATCTATCTGAACACTTATTTCTGTACATTAAATAAGAAAAGCCAACAATAACAAAAGAGGAGATTAATTACTAAGTTTTTCTTATAGGTATAAGATTTCTTAATTTTTATGTATGAAACATTAAAATTGAAACATTTACCTTGTGGAGTTATGTGTGAATTATTTGCTTGAGTAGCAAGATGATTTTCCAGTTCTTCTATTTGTTGCCTGTATTGCTGCAGCTGTACTTCAAACTGCTCGACCAAGATTCTGAAGTAGCTAGATGAGTATAACAATGAAATCGTATGATTAAACTTCACTAGTTTGCTACTATTTTTTTTTCAATCTGATCTATATTAGCTGCCAATTTTCATTTAATTAATTGCAACAGTTATGTTCTATGACATTCTTGATGTCCCTCTACTAGTGGAAAGAGAGTAAAGACTGTATTTCTCATGTCTGTGAGATAGATAAATTAAGTGTAGAATTAAAACACTGATTCTGTGAAGCATTCAGTACAAAAGTTACAAGAAGCAGAAAAAAATTCATATTATGAAGTTCATAGAATCATAAAATGATTTGGGTTGGAAGGGACATTCAAAGACCATCTAGTCCACCCCCTCTGCAATGAGCAGATCTTCAACTAGATCAGGTTGCTCAGAGCCCTGTCCAACCTGACCTTGAATGTTTCTAGGTATGGGGCATCTACCTCTCTGAGCAACTTGTTCCAGTGTTTCACTACCCCCATCGTAAAAAATTTCTTCCTTGTATCTAGTCTAAATCTACCCTCTTTCAGTTTAAAACCATTATCCCTTGTACTGTTGCTACAGGCCCTACTAAAAAGTCTGTCCCCATCTTTCTTATAAGCCCCTTCTAAGTCTTGAAAGGCTGCAATAAGGTCTCCCCAGAGTCTTCTCTTCTCCAAGTTATATTACTGACTATTTTTTATGAATAACAGTAACTCACTCTGCTGGGGCTGTATTTTCATGCTGGAGACCAGGAGGAGTTTTCTGTGTTCGTAATGCTATTTCTGCATTCTTTAGCTCCTAAATAAACAGGGAAAATTAATAAAAGATAAGGTTCTGTATGAAGTGTTCAAAAAGAAAAATAGCTACAACTCTACTGTTCATTCACATAAAATATTTTCTTCATATATTTAAGTTAACACCGTGATAGAATCTGACCAGAAATTCTTCAAAGAATAGACTGCCAGAAAGTTGGAGAACTGCAAATACCAACAGAAGTTTGGGGAAGGAACAAACAACAGCACATACTGAAAGCACACTGAGCTCTCAGAAGTTGATAAAATATTGCGCTAAACTGCCAGAGATAAGGTCTAATTTCTATTGTACTTCAGAAATCCTGTTACAGTTATTGCGGACTAGGGGAAAAAAAGCAACAGTCAAGTGCAATGAAGTAACACACCTAAAAGAGAAGAAATAGAAGAAAAAGGATTATTTCGCCTTCTAAAAAAAAAGATTAACTAGTTCAAAAAAATGCCCCTCTTTCTATGGAAATGATCTTTTTATGCATGATAATTACAGCATACACTTCTGATTAATACTTTCTAATAACTCTACCATTAAGAATTTCTCAGTGCCTGGTTCTGCAATTATTCTCAACTGCATCATTTACAGAGATATGAGAATATCAATAACAAAGTTTTTGTTTTCACAGAAAACTGTTGGCAAGGCACAACTATAAAGTATTTCCTTTTAGTATCATAAGATATAGAAAAAAAATCAACATTTTTACTTTAGAATAAAATACACTTATTTATATAGCAAGCAGCCCTGACATGCCAGATGAAATAAAAAGTACAGAACTTAACTTGAAAAGCACTTGCCTCAGAACTTGAGCTCAAACTGGTTGCACAGTTAAGATGCAGACTGGTGGACAGAGTTGTGACTCAAGTTCATTAAATGAATACTAGTGCTAGTTAAGATATTTTGGTCCCTGAAATGTTATGGGGTGGTTTTTGTTTGGTTTTTTAAAAGTCATCAGAAGAAAACATACTTGCATTTCTGCTGCTCCAGAGTCCAGCATGTTGTTACAAATATGTCTTCACTAGTAGCTGAATACGTAACTGAAACTGAACTAAAGTGGGCACACATTCCCTTCTGTTGCCTTTGCTATGTAGGAGAGCTTTCCTGAATAAAAGTAATTTTATTGCTGTTGTACTTATCTGAAAATAGTGACATCACAGATTTCAGTCTCCCCCAGTAACTTCAAATAGATCAGAAGGGATTCAATTTTTCACTTTTACAACTGTTTTAGTTTGGACACACGTGTTAACTTGACTGATAAGGCTAGTTATCCTATATGAAATAATCAACATACAAACTCTACATAACAAAATTTATATTCAATTATACCTGTGCAGTTTCCACTTTCAGCTTGTCAATATTAAGAGTGTTTCTCTGTAATCCACTGGCAACTACAGACAGAAGTTGTTTCAGAGCTTTAATGTCTTCTTGTACTTTAAGCATTGCTTTAGAGGACATTCTACTAATTTCTTCCTGAACTTGTTTTTGTTCTTTCACAAATTTCCTGGGGAAGGGAAAAAGAAAGGGGTGGGGAGGAAAGAAATGTAAGATATTGAACCTGAAATACACAAGTGTTTTCTTCTCGGTCACATTATTTAAATAGCTATTAAACTAATTTTTCCAAAATCAAGTACTGAACAGTAAAATTACTGTATAGCATAGTATTATCTTAACTCCTAGCATATTAATACTGTAAAAAAACCACCAAAAAACCCTCTAAAACTTCAATAAGAAGTGTTTAAACATGTTATGCTGAACCCTGACAAACTAAGATATGTATCAATTTTTTTATATATATATAAAATAATATATAGCATCTATGTAAAAGTGATTACTACTTTCAACTCACAAATACAGTGACATACAGCCTCTGACTAGTCTACAGCCTGCCTCCTTCCTGCCTTTTGCAGTTCTCTCTATTCCATGAGATTCACAATGCACGTGCAATATGGACATAAGGTTCAATACTTACTATGYATGTGCAACAGGCTTAATACTCCCAGGGAGAGATGGATCAGATTCTAAAGGCATATTTGTTGGGCATGCCCATTTGCGTAAATACATGGAAAAGCGAGGCTGAAAAAAAACATAGCCTAAGACTTCAGCTACTAGCACTATCCATCTACTCTGTTCCCAAGGTTAACCTGCCGAAAAGCCTTGGGCTAGTAAGCTACCCTGCATGCAGCCTGTAGTAGGATGTTTTTGTCACAGAGCATCGACAGCATACAATACTTTAGCTAATAAACTATCATAAATAAAAAAAAACCCACACTACTTACTGTAGATTTTCTACATCTTGACAGATTACTGGAGGTAGATTTTCGTCCTTTAGTGCTTTGCTATCTCTACAAGAGACAATGCATGTTTAGATGGTGCTTTAATACTGCCAAACACTTTTGCATGACTACTAAATATCATGAAAACATTCAAGTGACTGATTACACAGTTTTGCACCCATTGCATGTATGCTGCAACTAGGAATGATTTGGATTAATGCACACAGATACTATGCCAGGGTCCAAGCCTGTGGTGTAAGCACTACACACATTTGCAGAAACCATTTTTCAGACCACATGATCAGTGCATAGCAGATGCCAGATAAGCTGTAGGTATTGCATTTGATGGGAAAATTGCAGTGTTTAAAATGATGAACCACCATTACTAAATTGGCCATATTGCAAAAGCTGGTTATTTACATTTATACCTTTTTCAAGATCAAAGTAGTAGAAAAGCCAACATATTTAGTTTAGCTGTTTTCTAATAAGACATGGAATGCAAAGAAAATCTGACACTTACTCTGGTCTTGTTCCTGTTTTGTCACCTAGAAAATAAAAACTGTAGGTCAGAAATAAAGCTTTGAAGAACAAACAAAACAACCTTAATGAGATTTTAGGGAAGAACTAATGAATACAGTCTGCTTGATTTCTCTCGATAAGAGGAACAGACTAGTCTAGCCATAAAAGAAAGAAGATTTTAATTTACTCCCCCTTCACAGATAAATATCTTTTCAAGAACAATGGTTCAACAGTTGAGGTGCTAATTTCTTGGCACAGAGTAATGCAAAACATCTTGTGTCACTATACAAGTCACTACAAATGCATAAACAACTGCAGTTGCATAAGRAATCTGTTCCTGCTTATGCAACCACAACTCACTTAGACCTGCACCCACAAAACATTCAAGTGTTTAAATTCAGCCATAGCAGTCTCCTCTCAAATACAAAGGTAATGAAGGTTTGCCCACTGGACTTCCCTGAGAATTCTGCTATTGCACTAAGTCCAGTAATGAATGAGGTTTTACAGAACTGAAGATGTCACTGCTTACCTACCACCTACACACTCCGAACTACACATCTGTGGATCAAGATGCCAAACACCTCTGAGTAATAGAACGGAGCTGAAAACAGTATCATGCATAACACAGGCCACAACTATTTCTAGTCATGGCCAGGGGCAGTAATACCATAGGAATCTGCTAGGATGAACACTCACTCAGAAAGCCGAAGAAGTGGGCTTCATCTTGATGCAATTTACATCCTCACTTCCCTCTCAGTGCCACCAAGGCAGAAAGTAGCTATGCAGCTAATGCTAGTGCCACAAACATTTTAAGCTGCACAAGCCAGTGCTCCTGCCAGGAGAAGCTACTACTTTTAGAAGCAACATCTACTTAAATTGTCTGCAGACTATCACCCAGTACCTTAGAGAGCCTGGAGTCTCACAACCATTCCCTATGCCTTTTGCATGAGGGGGGTGGAAGGGGGGGAAA